>VSWD01000002.1:24450852-24568897 GCA_033119305.1 Pinctada imbricata
ACAGTGCATGTATTTAATATATTTTCATTTTCGTGCGTGAACATCGACGGCGGGTGCGGCTAGCCAACAGGGGATGCGTACTCCTCCCGGGCAACTGGTCCCACCTCTAGCTTGCTAAGGGTCCGTCGATGCTCCATTTGGTGCTCTATTGCGAGTGCTGTTGAGGTTATCGTCAGGATCTTCTTTAACTCTTTTATATATAAACTTGAAGGAGAACTTCAATTTTTCACCAATTTATATATATACAATTCTAAATTTGTCTAGATTACCCTCCCCTCCGACCTTCTAACTAATATACCTTATATCAGTTTTGTTTACTGAGGATTATATTGTCAAATTCTCTGTTTAGAATGAATTAAATTTTTGCATATTTAGTAATTTAAGAGTTTTTAGTAAAAATAAAGAATTTCTATTGATAAAACATAAGCAATTTCTTAATATATTGCACATTACTTATGTTTTTGAAAAAAAATCTTGCTCCCACTTTGCACAAAAAAAAATTGTGCTCCGGTCCGGGGCGAAAAAAAATAGTCATGCTCCGACAAAAAAAAACAAACCCCAAGCCCCCCCCCCCCCCCCCCCCCCCCCTGAATATCAAATGGACCGTGACTTACTGTAGCATACTAAATGAGCAAGGGGTAACAGCATGTAAATACTTGAAATACACATCAAAATGCCCACTGTATCCATGAATTATAGGTATTTTAGTAATAAATTTATCTTTTTTTTGGGAATGGAATGAAGCTGCATCTTACAGAGTTTTACACCTTATGAAACAACACCAGGTTGCAGAACCCACAGTAAAACCCCCAATAGTCCGGCAGATTCTTGCATCAATCGTTCACTTTTTGATAAAAGCATGAAATTTGGTACACATATTCATTAAGGCCCAACTTGAACATTTAGCTATGGTGCCATCCCAGTTTTAGCCTAAAAAGGGATATTTTGGGGTAAAAATGGTTTTTTGACTCAAAAAGCACTAAAAAATTGGGAAAAGGCTATATCTCATTCATAAATTGATACTTTCCCCCCATTTTTTCTTATTTTTGTCATTAAGACCTGTTTGAAATAGCATGATATTGAAACATCTTGATTTCAGTGTTTAAAATAATATTTTGGGGTAAAATAATTGTTTTTTGCTCAAAAATCACCGAAAAATGGAAAAAGGCAATAACTCATGAATGAATGTAGATTTTTCTGAAGTTCTTTCATAATATTATCCTGAAGTGACCTTTTGGAGAATCAGGTATAGTGCGATCTCAATTTCAATGAGCAAAGAGTCAATAATTTGGGATAAAAATGGTGTTTTTGATAAGAAATCTCTAAATACTGGAAAAAGGCTTTTAGTCATTTATTCCTTATATTTTGTTAATTCTTTTATCATATTCCATCCTTATGACTAATCTGAAATAGTTAGCAATGATGTTTCTTTGATTTTAAAGTTTAATGGATTAGTTTGGGGTGAAAATGTTAAATTTTGCTCAGAAACCACAGAAAAATGGAAAAAGGCAATAACTCATGAATGAATGTAGATTTTTTGGAAGTTCTTTCATAATATTATCCTGAAGTGACCCTTTGGAGAATCAGGTTTAGTGCGATCTCAATTTCAATGAGCAAAGAGGCATTAATTTGGGGTAAAAATTGTGTTTTTGATCAGAAATCTCTAAAAACTGGAAAAAGGCTTTTAGTCGTTGATTCTTTCATATTTTGTTAATTCTTTCATCATATTTCATCCTTACAACAAATCTGAAATAGTAATCAATGATGTTTCTTTGATTTTAAAGTATAATGGATTATTTTGGGGTGAAAATGTTAAATTTTGCTCAGAAATCACAGAAAAATGGAAAAAGGCAATAACTCATGAATGAATGTAGATTTTTTGGATTTCTTTCATTATATTATCCTGAGGTGACCTTTTGGAGAATCAGGTATAGTGCGATCTCAATTTCAATGAGCAAAGAGGCAAAATTTGGGGTAAAGTGGTGTTTTTGATCAGAAATCTCTAAATACTGGAAAAAGGCTTTTAGTCATTGATTCCTTATATTTTGTTAATTCTTTCATCATATTCCATCCTTACAACTAATCTGAAATAGTTAGCAATGATGTTTCTTTGATTTTAAAGTTTAATGGAATATTTTGGGGTGAAAATGTTAAATTTTGCTCAGAAATCACAGAAAATGGAAAAAGGCAATAACTAATGAATTTGTTAATTGTTTTGGCAGTATCTTTCATTATCGTGAAGTACACTTTTGGAGAATTAGCTATAGTGCCATCTTAATTTCAATTATCAAAGACACATTTTTTGGAAAAATTTGTGTTTTTGGATTCAAAATCTCTAAAACTAGAAAGGGCTTATATTCATTGATTCATTCATATTTTGTTCATTTGAGATCATGTTTCATCCTTATAACTAATCTGAAATAATGAGCAATAATGTTACTTTGACTTCAGAATATAACGGAATATTTTTTGGGTAAAAATGTTGTGCTTTGCTCTAAAATCCCGAGGAATGGGAAAAGGCTAAATGCCTTAAGTGATGGTCATCTTAACAAGTTTTTTAAACCTTTTCCTTAAGGACAAATTTTGGAGAAGTACATTGTGCATTTAGTGTCTTAATTTCCGTTTGTAAAGTCATATTGATTTTGTGTAAAATAGGTTTTTTCAGCCTCGAAAACACTGAAAATTGGCAAAAAGGCTTTTGTAGTCATATATTGATAGATGATGTAGCCATCCCAATTTCAGTGTATCAATGAATGTTTTTGTTAAAAGTTCAATTTTGTTGTTTGGAAACACTTGGCTATAACTCATTAATTCATTTATAATATAAAAATTAAAGTTCAATTGGTTTTTTTTTTTTACGATAACCTCAATTTCTGTCTGCAATGAAATATTTGGTCAAATTGGCTACAAAAAATATATTTTTGTGAATCAAATCAGGAAAAGTTTCCTATTATTTAATAGCATTTAAACGGGAAGAAAATGGAATGAGCCAGAAGAGATTGCTTTGATTATTTCGATATTTTTGGGGGGTAATGTCTTAATTGTTCTTCAAAAATTGCTGATTTCTGGAAAAAATTTTATAACTATCAAATTCTACATCTTTATTGTAGTCACATATTCAGATGTTCTGGGGTATATCATAGTTTGTCCTTGTACGTTAAGATACAATGACAAATATGGATAATGACCATATCCCTGTATACAACACAAAATTGATAATTCAGAAAATCAGAAACCGAAGGCATACAAAATCAGGACAAAAGAATGTATTCCTTATTAATTTGAATGACATTTTGGGGCAAAACATTTTTATTTATAGAAAACAGGAAAGTATAAAAGAAATAAACATTTTTAAAATTCTTTATTGGTTTTTTTTTCTTACTTATTCATCATTTCTCTTGTGTGAAATATTGTTATATTTTGGGGTAAATACATAAACATAAGGTAATAAAGAAAGCATTTATCTTTCAAACGCTAGTAATACATAACTTCTCAATAAGTTTCATTGCATTTTCAGTTTTATTTTTACCCAAAATGTAAAAAAAAAACTTAATAAGATTAGAATAAAATGATGAGAACATTAAATAGGAATAAACAATTTGATAGGAAATAAAGATAATAAAAGTGAAAATTTGAAAATGATACTTTCTATAGTAAAATTCTTGTTTCCAGCTATTTCTATATATAAAACATACTTTTTGCCTGAAAAAATCATTCAAATTCACAAGATTTATGTAACTCACTATGGCAAACTATGATATGCCCCAGAACACTTTTGAATATGATCAGTAATGTAGTAATAAAGATCTCCCAGAAGTCAGTGATTTTTAAATGAAAATGAATATTTTACCCCCAAAATAGCAAAACAATTAAAACAATTTCTTACTCATTTCACTCGTTCACTGATATGCCATTAAATTATAGGAAACCTCTACTGTTTTCATTCATTAAGATATATAGGTTTTAAAAATGATTCACAAAAGTATGTAATTTTTGTGAATAATTAGGGTTTGTGCTCCAAAATAGCATGAAATTGAATTTCGGTTATTGAATGACATTCATATCCTTTCATTATAGGAGATAATAGTACTATCAAAGCTAAGATGTTTCGATTTGGCAGCTTAAAAGAAATATCAATTATTTTCTCAAAATAAGTTGTTTTTGTTCAAAAATACAGTTTTACCCCAAAATGTTGACTGAAATGAGCTATTATTTTGCCTTTTACTTTTATTTTATCAAATCATTTGTTTTTTATGAAAATTGCTTTAAATCTATATTATTAGATTAGACAATTGATTTAAAGAATTTCTTCAGAAATATGTTGTTTTTAAACGAAAGACAGGCATTTTGTTCAAAATTAAGTAGCAGATATATCATGTTTGTTTCAAACAATTTTAAAATTCACGGATGAACCTAGTACATAATTTAAAGTACGTTCCTTCTATCATTGTCAAAATTCCTAGAGATTCAATAAAAAAATCTCCAGAAATATGCGATTTTTGTTTATTAAAATTCCCCAAAAACACTTTAATTATGAATGAAAATTTCAGCAAAACATATTTAATCTTAAAAGGTAAGAAAAATCATACTACAAAATAGACCCCAAATTAATGTCTCTTTGCTCATTGAAATTACGATCGCGCTATACCTGATTCTCCAAAATGTCACTTCAGGATAATATTATGAAAGAACTTCCAAAAAATCTACATTCATTCATGAGTTATTGCCTTTTTCCATTTTTCTGTGATTTCTGAGCAAAATTTAACATTTTCACCCCAAAATAATCCATTATACTTTAAAATCAAAGAAACATCATTGCTTACTATTTCAGATTTGTTGTAAGGATGAAATATGATGAAAGAATTAACAAAATATGAAAGAATCAACGACTAAAAGCCTTTTTCCAGTTTCTAGAGATTTCTGATCAAAAACACCATTTTTACCCCAAATTAATGCCTCTTTGCTCATTGAAATTGAGATCGCACTAAACCTGACTCTCCAAAAGATCACTTCAGGATAGTATTATGAAAGAACTTCAGAAAAATCTACATTCATTCATGAGTTATTGTCTTTTTCCATTTTTCTGTGATTTCTGAGCAAAATTTAACATTTTCACCCCAAAATAATCCATTATACTTTAAAATCAAAGAAACATCATTGCTTACTATTTCAGATTTGTTGTAAGGATGAAATATGATGAAAGAATTAACAAAATATGAAAGAATCAACGACTAAAAGCCTTTTTCCAGTTTTTAGAGATTTCTGATCAAAAACACCATTTTTACCCCAAATTAATGCCTCTTTGCTCATTGAAATTGAGATCGCACTAAACCTGATTCTCCAAAAGATCACTTCAGGATAATATTATGAAAGAACTTCAGAAAAATCTACATTCATTCATGAGTTATTGCCTTTTTCCATTTTTCGGTGATTTTGGAGCAAAAAACAATGATTTTACCCAAAAATATTATTTTACACACTGAAATCAAGATGTTTCAATATCATGCTATTTCAAACAGGTCTTAATGACAAAAATAAGATAAAATGGGGGGAGAATATCAATTTATGAATGAGTTATAGCCTTTTCCCAATTTTTAGTGATTTTTGAGTCAAAATAATATTTTTACCCCAAAATATCCCTTTTTAGACTGAAATTGAGATGGCACCATAGCTAAATCTTCAAGATGGGTCTTAGTGAGTGTGTGTACCAAATTTCATGCTTTTATCACGAAATGAACAATTAGGCCCATTTTTGGCCAGAATCTGCCGGACTACAATGAAAAAACACAAAGCAGACAAGCACAGAAAGAGACGCATAAGGGACAAGGAACGTCAACGCACAACACAGAAACATCAAACACAAAGGACTACACATAAACCACCGAGACCAATGGGCAACCGGTGCCGATGAAGCTGATGACAATGTATAATAAGGTTGTTGATGAACAAGCCAAGCAATTTCTCAACTGTAAGGGGAAGTCTGCACTGTACTGGGACTTATGTGCTGAACAGCTATGTTCTGTGCTAGGTTTACCCGTACTTGCAAACTTGTGGAATATAATATTACAATTGTACTAGATGATGTTGGCCACCATGGTGTGAAAATAATTCACTCGTGAAAGGAGAATGAAGAAAATTGTTCAAGTGCATATTTCTACACGAAAAACATTCAATGTACATCGACAACATATTCCGTGTGAAACTGTGATCCAGTATAAAATGAGACTTTGTGTTATAATGTAGAGGAATTGATCATCAATAGAAGAATAGTGAGTGACAGCATCTTGCAGTAAACATGCTGATATAGCACTGAAAGGTAAGTTGTACATGTATACTAATATACATGTTATATAATATTTTGTAAATCTAATAATACAAGTACAAATAACACTATTAATTGATTTCATATTTTACACGTGTATCCCTTGTGATTCACCTTAAATGGATAATACTTTTTAATGGTAAGTTACATGCTTTCATATTTTTTGTGTACATGTATTCTTTGAAACAAGACCTTCTCATGCATACCAAAATTTGTGTGCTTGAGACCTTGACCTTGGAGAATGACCTACTTTTTAAAAACGTACACCATGGTCATAACTTTTGAATGGTGAGTGATATATAGACATTTGCTTTCCTTGTGACAATTTCCATGGATACCAAATTGTTGTCTGTGACCTTGAACCTATTATTTTTCTAAAGTAATATTATGCTTTTAAGTGATCATGGTGATAGGGCTTTCAAATTTCTTATATGTATTCCTTGTGATAAGGTCTTCCCATTAACGTGATTAATACTAAAAATTTGACCTTGTGACCTTGACCTTGGATACTGATCGATATATAATAAATAATAACTTTGACCTAGTTAAAAATTTTGGTTAAAGTTTCTGATTTAAGCAAATTCTTAGGAACTTTATGCAGTAGAAACTTTATATTATACATGTAGGTTGCCTCTGACAAGACCTCTTTTAAAATGTATGCTGTAATATTTGACCTAGTGACCTTGACCCAGCTTGTGACAAAAATTACTTTGCAATCCGGCCATGCCGTCTTTAGCGGTGTTTTATTACTTTTTTTTTAAATAGAATTTTCTATATGGTACATGTATGTATCAAATTGGGAAAAATTGGTCAATAAATTGGACATAATGATACTATTTTGCATAATTTGAGAATGGCAGATCGAAAGCCCTGTAATTATACTTGTATGTTAGTACTACTACTGAAACATTACATATCATGTAACTAAAATACATCATTATGATATATGAATGCAAAAATCAGTCATTTTTATAGATTGTTTAATATTAAAATGAAGGTATTAATTCATTACATCTTTTACTTTCTGAGTGAGACCGACAGCATCTTCAGTACATACATGATGGCTGAACAATTAATTCCTCATTTATTCTTGGTACCAGATTGAACATCTACCTCGTACTTTTACTATAGACACTGGAAAAATCACTGTTTGTTGTCCAGAGCATTTGAATTTTTAACATGTTTTGTGTTTGCTTTCATGTGCTTACCGGTACATTTATGTATTGGATATACGACGAACACAATTCTTAAAGATATTGGACAGTTTGAGGCCCGCAGGGCCGAAAACTGTCCAAAATCTTTAAGAATGAATTGTTTGAGGCGTATATCGTACTTAAAACATTGATCACTATTCAAAGTGGCATGTTCTTATTATGTTAATTGCCTTTACTGTAACGAAATGTAATCACTCCAGGTTCTAACATCCTCGCTACTAGCAGTAGGGAGTCGTTTATATAAGAAGTTAACGGAGATGAATTTTTCAATTAAAAAATAAGTTGTGACAAATTATGACGCAGATTCCGTAAACCAAGACGAAATTGGATGCAATTTGAGGGGAAAAAAATGAACGAGAATATATTGCGTGATGACGATTTAGTTGAAGCTTCTTTGGATATATAGAATAAAAGGGCGTGTCTGTAAAAGTGTCGTTTTCCGGACAATCAAGAAATAAATACCGAAAAGAAATCAGTGGGGACGTTCAACTTGCTATGTGCAAGGTTAAATGAACGAAACAATTTTAGGAAGATATTTTGAAGGAGTCTACTTCAAAAAACCTGACCTAAACCCAGCTTTTGACGATTATTTGAACCGCGGAAGGCTGGATTTAGGTAAGGTTTTTTTCGGACTAGAAAAAGTCGAGCAAGTATCTTAATTATAAGCAAAATCAAAAAGATGGGAAAACATTAGACCGACGAAAAAAAGAAAAAACGGACTGAACGATAGTGTCTATTCACGGCCGATTCTTTAAATATAAAAGATTGTGCTGGACTTTGTCCACTCCGGGAAAGGTAGCAAAAATAGGAATAGTCAGTACCACGATACATGGACTTCTTGTCACGTGATTTCTAAATAAGGATTGTAACGGTTGTCCTGTAGATGTCAAAGTACATTTACCTATGACTTTCCAATATTTAATCTAGGTCGCGTATATTTTTTCAAATAAACGCGACCTAGATATGATATTGGACAGTCAAAGGTAAATTTCGGAGTGCTCGAACAAAGGCATGACGTCACATCAATGTTTTAAGTACTAGGTTAGATTGCCTATAAATGCATTGAAAACTTTTTACTTGAGGATAGACCTGCACCTGTTGAAGAGGAAAACAGATTTATTTCATTATTTTCATAGCAACATATTTATCACTTTAAATCCTAGGTACATATAGACTAGACATGTAAATTCATGTAAAATGTTAATTTCAAAAAGAAATAAGCATATGTAAATTATAGAAAAGAAAAATATCCTCTCGCAAGTACAAAATATTCTGTTGTAAATTGATGATACTATTACATATATATATTGCACTGCAGTTATAGTGATTCTTCTTTAATGATTTTCAGAGTTTTTGAATAAAATTTACAATTAAACTTAATAAATCTTATAACTGATACTTATATTCTTCTTGAGACTAGGACACGAATATTCTTAAACCAATGTGATGAAGAAATCTAGCGAGAACATGATGTCGTATGCATTTCTCTTGAGTCCCCTATCATGAAGCATAGCAAACTTGGTCGATTATCCTTTTACCTATACTATTTAGAGTGGCATACCCCATACTGGTGATCATGAATGAAAACATTGATATTTGAAGTTAATACTCTTCTACACAATGTACATTTTTGTAAGAATGCGTTTGACCTACTTTCCTAATATTTAGGATTTGCCACAACACTGGTCAGGCAAATGATAGACAGATGATATGGTATATGTATACATTGTGTCAAGAAATTACTTAGATCATATGTGACCTTGAACTACACATTTGACCTTCTTTTATATGAATAAAATAATCTGAACTTGGAGAGTGATGTATATACATTTTGTATCGAAGATTTTGAAACATAAAGTATCCGAGAATCCTAACCAAACTGAATCATTGGCAGTTGTGAAATGTTTGAGATAGTATATTAGCAAGTCTAATGCTTAAGGCGCTGGAGAAAGATGTTTTTTTCCTTTCATTCCTCAGTGAATGCTTGATTTTTCCGCCAGTCATGCGGAAGAATATTTTTGCAAAATATCCCGAGCTGGATTTACAAACCCCCTCCCCTCCCTAAAACCCAAATGGTTGCACATGTTTACAAGTGCTTATTGGCACATTGACAAGAGAGAGAGAAAAGCATGCGCATAACCAGGCGTACCGTAATAAAATTAAAACCTACACTGGTGGAATTCGATTATTGCAATAGCCATAATACATATCAAAACCTTATTTGGAGTAGCCTTCCTCGTTTCCTTTTTTTTTTTCTTTCGTAAAACGCAAATTTTCAACTCGCAGCTGGTTTCTTGGGTACCGATGGAATTACTTTAGTTGTAAACGTATTTCCCAATGCACCCTCTATTTGTTATCTGAATTACGCCTTGCAACATCCCAATTGTGCCCCCAAGTATCTGGAGGAGGCTAAACAATCTAAAAGTGAATATCCCACTCAGAGCCTCTGTGTATAGAGAGGCCCCAAAGGGGACTATGCGAAACACTTATTGCGTGGGGTATACTCCCATAAAGTAGGTGTCACTGCAGTAAGCAGCTAACCGCTCAAGCAACAAGTACGAATGCAAAGGTTGTACTGATATCTTTAATGTCCTTGAAGAATGCGGTGAAAGCTACAAGAAAATAGAAAAAATACAATGTAACCTTCGTTTATAAAAAATCACAGAAAAATAATCACAACTGATACAACACTTCAGTCTTACATTGAGCAAAAATACAATTATTAAGTTACACAATAATATTGCATGTAAAAGGTGTGAGTTATCCAGAAAATAAATCAACAATAAAAATCATTATGAATGATTTCCAAAAAATCTCATTCTACACTTCAGAATTCACAAAAAGGATTTAATAATGCTATTCTATAATCAAACATTGAAATTAATTCAAAATCAGGCAAATAAACCTGTAAAATTCACTCCGACTCTTTCCTGTATTCATTTTACATGTATGACCTTACATGACACAGATTCAATACACAACAAATCAATACACAAAGGAAATGACGTATCTAGGTCGAGGGAATCCTTAGCTCAGCTCTATTTTTAGAACACAAAGAGACCAGGTGCATTTCATAATCTAAGATGTTTTCGGACAAAAGCACATTAACAAGTGATTAAGAAAGAGTATCAATGCTAGAAAATAAAAATGTTAACTTACATCGTGCTCTCTGCACAGCATACAAGAAGAATAAAAGTTAGCAATAAAAGCACTATGGCTTCCTGTTTCTGACTGACCCGGATTAAAAATACGGAACAAAAACGGTCAAAAAATTCCGGGTATACAAACATTACACTCCCCGTCTTATATCTTGTAAGATATAACCAAAATTACAAAAATATTACAAAAAAAAAAATATCCCGATTACTGCAAGAAACATCAATAAATATTGTCTTGGGTTTAACATCCTGCCAATAAAATCAAAGGTTGACCAAACATCTAAGAATGATGAGATTGACATTATAAAGGGCATATAAGATTAAACTCTGAAGACAATGAGCAAGTATAACATTTGACTCTTAACAAAATTCACTCTTCAAGTAAAAGAACCATCTCACTTATTGGCCTAGTGTATGTGATATGTTTGTCATCTCTTACTACACGCACGGTGGCCTTGCGCACAAGACCATCATTACTCGCTATGGCGTTTTCAACAATAGCAACAGGCCATAAAAGAAAGGAGGGGATCTCCAACAACACTAGGTTGCAGCACCCACAGCAAAATCCCAAAACACCCATGCAAAAAACACAGAACAGATACCCACAGAAAGAGACGCAAAAGGGACAAGGAACACCAACTCACAACATAGAAACATAAAAGACTACACATAAACCAACGAGACCAATGGGCAACCGGTGCCGACTTAGGACGGCCATCTGCCAAGTAAATAGCAGACGGTGTGGTTATCCTGGATTACGTGCGCACAACCCTCTCACTTCTCCAGTTACCTAGAGGTCTCGAAGAACGTACAAATGTGGTGTAAAACAACCTCCTCACTGTAAGATGACGTCACACAAACAAGACCGCGAAACGCAGAGGCCCCAGAGACACAGATGAATATGTAAATGGATATAAAAAGAGGGCATGCGTAATACAGTCCGTGCTCTGCCGGCTGTAGCGAGCTCATGTATGTAATCACCCGAGGAGTCCGACTGACATTCAGAGAGGACAGGTGGTCGGGGCCCTGTCTTCTCTAAAGAGGTTTGGACAGGGCCCGTCATGGAGTCCCGTCGTCACAGTCAGTCAGAGTGCAAGTCTTAAGAATGCGCTCGTACAAGACTGTATATTGGTCAAGTACCAAGCTTAGTGTCCGTCTGGTGACATTAGGATCATATCCACGGTATAAAAGGCGTTTGATGACTCTGACGCATTTTCGATACATATGCTGTCTACCTTTGATCCTTCTTATTTTGTTAATTATGTCACCATAAAATGCAGGTTGTGAAATACCTAAAGTAATATACTCCGTTGCTTTTATGGGTCCGAATTTCAAAAGAAGTTGATCATAATTTTTGTAAAATTTCCAGAAAGTCTTTACTAGTTTGTGAAAGCGAAAACCTTGACCTAAAAGTTTCTTTGTAATTTGTAGATTTCTATTATGAAAATCCAAAACATCAGTACATGCTCTAGCATACCGGATGAGCTGTGAAATGTAGATACCGTATGACGGTAATCTAGGGACATCACCGTCAAGCCAGGGGAAATTTACTATGTTGAAGCCAAAATCATCTCGTTTGTCATATACACTTGTATGAATTTCTCCATTGACAATTTTGATATTTAGGTCCAAAAATGGTGTTTCAGTGTCTGTAAAGTTTGCCTTGTTTAGAGTCAATTCTTGTGGATAAATAACATCTTTATACTTTTCAAAAACAGTATTATCGATAGTAAGAATATCATCCAGGTACCTAGAAGTACTAATGAAGCATTTCACATCATCATGTTTTCTTTGCTTTTGAAGATTTTGAATAAATTCCTTTTCATATGTGTATAAAAATAAATCTGCAACAAGAGGCGCACAATTTGTACCCATAGGAATCCCTACAACCTGCTTGTAGAGATTCTCACCAAATCTTACATAAATGTTGTCCAAGAGGAAGGACAAGGCACTACACAGGTCGCTACATGTCCATGATTTGTATGATTTGTATTCTGTAGCGGAAAAGAAACCCTTTGATTCAGATGTACAAATATAAATTTTCCCCTCTCGATTATAGCACCATTTAATGAGTTTGGACAATTGATCATTGATCTTGTCGTGAGGAAGCGTGGTGTACATATTTGAAAAATCGTATGAAGCAATCGTATTGGCTTGAAAATTTCTAGATTTTATCTTGTCAATCACATCCCCGGAATTTTTTATAGACCAAAATAAATTTACATCATTCCTGTTAAGAACAGTTTCACAATATTTTGCAACGTGTTCCTTTACCGCCGTGAGGGCTGACGTCAGATGTCTAGACAAACTTGTAGTTGAGCAGTTGCTAGAATTAGCAATGTATCTAAATTTGTAAGGAGATTTGTGCAGTTTTGGTATGCAGTATATTGTAGGAAGATCCAATTTAGAAATAGGGATGTTGAATGAAGAAATTTCACTGCTATGTTTGCTCAAAATGTTAGGGACACTTTCATTGCTTTTGATATAAGTATTTGTAGACGAAAGTTCCGAAACTAAAGTTGATATATAGTAAAGTTTTCATATGATTATGGTGTTGTTGGCTGCTTTATCTGCAGGAGTGAAGACAAATTTTTCATGTAAATTACGTAATTTGGATTTAAAATATCTTTCAGATCTAGAACTTGGATTTTCAAAAAGATGAGGATTTCTGTGGAAGTTGTCTATTCGAATGTCAGTAATGTCCAAAATGAGGTTTTTCCAGTCATTCAGAGAATGCGATTCGACTCCTTCCGATTTACACCATCGTTTGGTATAGTTATCTAAGGCTTCCTTTAGTACTTCGCGACATTTAATAAAATCTATCTTGGACGGGATTCTATACTTAGGTCCTTTTTTGAGAAGACCACGGAGCTGCCTGTCTTGGATAATTGAAAAGTCACCTGTAATAATATGACCAGCTGGTTTATATAGATATTCAGATGTTGCACATTCTCAAGAAGCAGGGCATGATTCAAGTATTTTAGGATCTGATGTAACTTTGTTGTAGTTAAAAACGAAATTTCGAATAGGTCTTTTATATTTGTAACAAATAAGAGGAGGTTCTAAATTTTCAAAATATTGAGGAATAGCACTTTGTACACGATGATCCCGAAAAATATTAGAGATGTTAAGAAGATCGAATCCTTTGTTAATAAATGGAATTTTTAAGAATCGTTTTTTTGGTGGGATGTTTTTAACAACTGGATAAAGTTTATTCTGTGCGAATGCAACAATGATATTAAGTCTGAATCAATCCGTATTTCTTAAGAATGCAACCAGTGCTTCATCCAAGATAGATTTCAGTTGAACTGCTGGAACTGATGAGAGAGCATGAAGCAGTTCATGTCTGCCGCCGTTGCGAGCAAAGATCAGAAGATCGTTGAGGGTACGGTGTAATCTAGATCTTATTCTGAGTTTTCGGTTTCGTCGTCTTCCGTGAGACCTATGCTTCCGTTTAGTGTTTGGGCGGATTGAAAATACATTAATATTAGTTGACGTCGAGGAAATATTTCCTTGTCCATAAATTTGATCGTTTAGACCAAGGGGGTACGCAGTTTGGAGTTTTGTGATCCAGGCAAGTTCAGCTTGTAGTCGGCGTTTTTTAATTTCCGTTTTACTAAGATTTTTAAGTTTAGAAAAAGACTGAACCGGTGTAATAGTTATATCCGAAATGGAATGATTGTATTTAACGAAGTGATTATAAAGGAAATTTCTTTGTTTTTTGTGATGTGAGTTTCTTATCTGATACGAATGACTTCTAAAACGAGATTTTAAGGCCTGACCTGTTTCTCCAACATATTGGGCGCCACATCCCCTAGCGTTTCATGTTATAACATAAGTTTCGGTGAAGGTTTTTGTCTCGCAAAAGCACTAAATCCCCGGATTTTATGCAACGCACACTTTCAGGCCATTTCTGACGCTTCTGTAGAATGTTCAGGTAAGACTCGCGCCACTTCTTCCAAAAGACATCAGATAAAATTTGAACATGTTTCCATTGCGCGCTATACATATCCTTCATACTGAGACCATCGGATAATCGGACAACATCTCCTTGTTTCCTGGTGAGCAAAATATTCGGACTCAGAACCATGGGGTTTGTAGGATCGGAGTCAAGAGTCGTAATAGGTCGTGAATTAAGTATCGCACACACTTCCGCCATTAGAGTAACCAACACCTCGTGTGAAAAATCCTTGGTTCTTTCCCTCAGAAGCATCGAATCCAATACTTTGCGTGCACTTCCAATGGCACGTTCCCAAACACCCCCCATATGGCTTGAGTGTGGAGCATTGAAGAGCCAAACGGATCCATTTTCATGCAAATATGGTTTTACTGTGTCGTCCTCAACATTTATTGCATTAACTTTCAAGTGGTCAACTGCACCTATGAAATTTGTACCCCTATCGGAACGAAACAGTTTTACAGGTCCACGTAACGCAACAAATCGACGCAAGGCGTTTATAAAACAAGAGCTAGACATATCCTCGAGAACCTCTATATGGATGGCCCGTGTAGTGAGACAGGTAAAAAGAGCCGCCCACCGTTTATTCTGAGCCGACCCACCACGTGTCTTTCTAGCTAGCACTTGCCATGGCCCAAAAACATCCACTCCAACGTTGGTAAATGGAGGCCCTGGAGTGAGCCTGTCCATGGGTAAGTCGGCCATCTTTTGCTCTTGTGATTTTCTACGCAGTTTCCGGCAAGTAACGCAATGAAAGATCACTGATGATATGAGCTTTTTAGCACCTAATATCCAAAAGCCTTCAGAACGTATAATTCCCTCTGTTATGCCTCTGCCTTGATGAATTCCTTTTTGTGCGTGAAAATGCCGAACAAGCAGAGTAGCAACGTGCCCATTCGGAATTATAATCGGGTTCACAGATGCAAGTCCCAAGTTGTCCTTCATATTGTTCAGTCGACCACCGACTCTGACGAGACCCTCTTCATCAAGGAACGGTGAGAGACAAAGAATACGACTATTCTTTGGTAAGCTTAATCTACCTCTGATAGCAATAATCTCTTTAGAGAAAGCTTGCTTCTGAACCAACCGAATAATGCTCTGCTCTGTATGCTTACGGTAAGTCTGCGATTTATATTCAGAACAGGTATGCCACCCATGGCAACCGTTGAGTGCATTGAAGGAGTTTGCCAGATGACGTAGTAAAGACATCGCAGAAACAAGACCAGTCCATGTAGAGTATCTGACAAATCTATCAATAAGAGGTAAGAGCTTTGTAGTAACTTCTTCCTTCAAAACAGTGTGCTCCTTGCGGATCTCAATATCCTCATCCGGGTTTATTAGTGGATAATCTTCCTTATCATCAGAGCAATTTTCCTTCAGGAGATATATCGGTCCCTTGAGCCAATCATCCAAAATTGAGAGATCGAGTAAAGAACCTCTGGTTGCGCAATCTGACGGATTGAGGTTACTAGGTACATAGCTCCACTGCTGAGGATTCGAAATGGAGTGAATACAGGATACCCTGTTACTCACGTAAGTGTGAAAACGTCTAGTCTTATTGCGTATATAACCCAGTACTACTTTACTATCAGTGTAGTACTTTATCCATGACAACGGGATATCCAGATGTTCAGATATAAATTCTCCAATCTCGGTGGCTAAAACGGCACCACAAAGTTCAAGTCTTGGTATACTATGACCAGATTGAGGGGCAAGTTTCGACTTCCCCATGATAAAGCCAAGTTGATTTTCAACCTTAACGTAGGCAGCTGCAGCTATGGCTTTTTCAGACGCATCTGAGTAAACTATAATGTCCGGATTCTGTAGCGTGCTAAAGGATGAGGGGAGAAACATCCGCGGAATCCTGAGAGTGCCAAGTTCATCGAGTAAATTGGTCCATTTCACCCACGAATCATGAAATTCATCTGATATTGGGTCATCCCAGTCTGTACCAGCTGGACACATCTGACGGAGTAGCATTTTACCGCAAATAGTCAATGGACACAGAAAACCAATCGGATCAAAAATGCTGTTGATTTTTGAGAGAATTCCTCTCCGGGTGAATGGCACATCATTATCCGGTGATGTGAAAACAAAATTGTCTGAACACAAATCCCAAGATAGACCGAGACTGTGTTGCAATAGAAGGGTATCATTACTAAAGGAGAGATCCTTAACGTCCTTTCCAAGGTCAGATGCCGGGAATGCATCCATAACGACAGAATGATTCGATACTATCTTGTGGAGTCGAATATCGCCTTCTGCTTTCAAGACAGCTTGTGTGCGGCTCATAAGGTCTATAACTTCTGCAGAAGTTGGGCGAGACGTTAAAGCGTCATCCACATAAAAATCACGATGCACAAACCTGACGACATCTGGGTTCGAGCCCTGTACTGCTTTTTTGAGTCCGTAAGTGGCCACAGCTGGGGATGGCCGATTTCCAAACACGTGGACTACTCATACGGTATTCCTCCATGGGGCGAGATGGGTCATTCTGATCATACCAATAAAAGCGTAAATAGTCTCTATGGTTTTCATTCACACAGAACTGATAAAACATGAGCTGAATATCTCCCGCTATAGCGAATTCGTCCTTGCGGAATCGCAGTAAAATGCCCAACAAATTGTTCGTGAGGTTTGGTCCAGATAAGAGAGAGTCGTTCAATGAATGACCTTGGTACACAATTGAAGAGTCAAATACACCTCTAACCTTTTCAGGTTTCTTCGGATGAACGACACCAAAGATGGGTATATACCAACATTCACGACCGTCTGTAATAGGTGGTGCTCTCTCTGCAGCACCATTGCCAAGTATGACGTCCATAAATTCCACCATCTTTTTAAGCTTTTCTGGATTCCTTTTCAGACTTGAATCAAGACTGACTGCTCGCTTGTAGACTTGTGACTGATTGTTGGGTAGGTATGACCTCGGACACTTAAAGGGGAGCGGGGCAGTCCACTTGCCTTTGTCATTTTTCCTAAGCTCCTTATCCATAATAGCCAAAAACGCACGATCTTCAACAGATGACCCAATCTTGTTATCATTCCTACTAGTGTCAAATATATGATCTCCCTTGAAAGAGATTTCAGGTGGCTGTAGGGTATGGTCCAAAATTTCAACATGGACCTTGCTATCACAATCCCGAAATATGGTTCCTCTACCATCACCTTGAATATGAGTTTTGAGAGCATTTATCGTGTTCGGCTTATGACGACCCTGCAAACACACGTCTCCCACAACAACCCATCCTAGACTAAGTTTTTGCGCAAAAGGGGTCCCTGGTGGCCCCAAGATCTGATCATGAGCAGGGTGAACATCCACCAAATCACGACCAATGAGCAGCTGAATGCGAACATCACTGCGGAGGGTATGCAACTCCTTTGCAACTGAATGTAGATGGGAATGAGCAAAGGCCACCTCGGGAGTAGGAATTTCAGAAATATTCTCCGGTATGTCATCGCACTCTATCATGGGAGGTAAGAGATGACTGATACCTCCATCCATTGACTGTATAGTAAAGCCGACTGCTCTACGTCCAGATGACTCTGACTGACCAGCACACGACTTGATTCGATATGGAATTGAATCTGTGTAAACTCCCAAAGCATTCAAAAGTTCAGAGTGAGCTAAAGTTGCATCACTTTGATCGTCAATTATCGCATAAACGGTGACCTTAGCCTCGGGACGGTCGTTTGGAAATACATTAGCTAGTACTATTTTTGCACATGACCTTCCTCCGGATGGTGATCCACATATAGTAGTACAGCTTGTAGAGACTTCATGTTGCTCCCCGCCGTTATCTGTTCCACTTTTAGGGAAGGTTTCCCCTTGACTCCCTTTTCTGTACAAGTGCATAGCGGTAGCATGCCTCTCACTTTTACACACTTTACAAGGAGTAAACATGTCACACTTTTCGAACACATGATTTGTTGAATTACAGCATTTAAAGCATATCTTATGCTGGCGTAGGAAAGCTCTACGATTATCCAACCGCCACTTACGAAACCTTTCACAATCATTCAGTGCATGAGGTAAGTTGTGTAACGGGCACAATTTCGACGGATCTGTAGACATTTCGGCCAATTGTGTCTTTTCGGAGTCCATTTCAGCAGACTTTACCGACCCTTCTTTCGGTGTGACGTCAGTTTTCTTGGAAACAAAAGGTTTTTTCTCCCTCGCAGCATTTTGCCAGACTCCTTTTCCCTGAGCATGCTGAGTGTATGAAAAACTTGGATCATTATACATCATCGCCATTTCCCTAAGGAATGTCAAAAAATATGTAAACGGTGGAAAGTTGACTTCCTTATGACTTTGTTTGTATTGGAAAGCACGGGTTGTCCATTTGTCCTGAAGCTTTTTCGGTAACTTGCAAATAATAGGCGATACACCACTTGAAGTGTTATACTGTGCCAGAAGGTCCTTGAAGAGATGGTTGGTACTTAAAGCCTGAATTTCATTCAGGATGTCGCACAGTTTGTATAAACCCTTTCCGTCATGTTCGCCAACTGGCCTGAAGTTATCGAGTTTACGGCGAATAGATGCCTCTATTAGGGAAGGGGCGCCATACTTCTCTTCTAACCTGGCCCAAATATTCTCACGACCTAGTGTAGGATTATGGGTAAAACATGCCTTTATATTTCGAGCTTCAGAACTAGAACTTGGTCCGAGCCATTTTATCAAAAGGTCAAGTTCTTCAGATGCAGTAACATTGAGTTCACTGATAACGCGCTTAAAACTGGTCTTCCACGACAAGTAATGTTCGGGTTTGTCATCAAACGGATCAACCTTGGTTACGAGATCTTTCTTAAACCAAAATTTTGCAAAGTCTGTCATAAAATCATTTTGCGACGCAATAGATGGCTGTGTGACTGGCGTTGTTGTATGTAGTGACATCTGAGTCACCGCAGGTTGCGATACTTGACTCGTAACTATGGGTGTCTGTTGCACAACAGCAGGTGATGAGGCATTAAACTGCACAACAGCAGGGTGCGTGACTTTCGGTTGAACAACTGCAGGTTGCACAACAGCAGGGTGCATGACTTTCGGCTGTGTGACCTCTGGTTGAACGACTTCCGGTTGAATGACTTCCGGTTGAATGACTTCCGGTTGAACGACTGCAGGTTGCACAACTTCCGGTTGTATTGCCGTCTCATGTAACTTTTGATCTTGCAAAATTAAGTGACGAAATGTGTGAAGCAACGTCAGATTGCGGAATAAAGTTACTGAATGTAGGTAAATGTAACGAGTAAGAACCTCTGGGTACAAATTCGGGTGCACTCTCACGCAATGAACCCATAAATGGCTTAACGTCCAGATATTCACCTATTTCCTGATTCAACGAGTCATCATCCTGGTATTCAACAGCCTCTAGTTCAGCTTGACTAACTGCAGCCTCTTTATAAGCATCCAATTCTGCCATTTCATTTTCAATCAATGCAGCTTTTCGTTTCAGTTCTGCCTCTCTCTTTACAAACTTAAGACGAGCCTTTGCCGCATTCACTCTAATCTGTTTTTCCACAATGGTTGCGTTTGATGCACTCGAATGCCAACTTGTAATGGAGCCATTTGAACGCTGCAAAATTCTGTTTGTTTTCAAAAAGTCAACAACATTGTCGGAATACTGTTTTTTCTTAGCACTAAATTCAGCTTGCTTCTTTGCACTATCATCAGTATTGTGTCGAGACAAAAGGTTCAAATAATCTGTACATCTCAGCTGAAATTCGTTATGTATCTTTGTAAGATCCTTACATGTAGCCTTTACTTCTTCACGAGAAGACTGCTCAATGTCAGATGAATTCAGAATAGAATTTAAATCCTGTTCAACAACACGTAGTTTACTTTCATGCGGCATGCACATTTCATTAAAAAGTTCAGTTCCTTTCTCTGATTTCGTATTTTGGCGCCTTTCTCGCCCTTCACCATGATCACCTGAATCGGGAATTTCATCATCTTTAGTAGAGTCAGACATAACTGCACATATAAAATCTCAGAAAATGTAGGCCTTAAATGTCAATGCTGGTAGCTGGTGGTAAGTAGTATCGCTGAATCTTAAGCAGGAAGGAAGCAGTCCGATCTTTCACTGTCACTGCAGTAAGCAGCTAACCGCTCAAGCAACAAGTACGAATGCAAAGGTTGTACTGATATCTTTAATGTCCTTGAAGAATGCGGTGAAAGCTACAAGAAAATAGAAAAAATACAATGTAACCTTCGTTTATAAAAAATCACAGAAAAATAATCACAACTGATACAACACTTCAGTCTTACATTGAGCAAAAATACAATTATTAAGTTACACAATAATATTGCATGTAAAAGGTGTGAGTTATCCAGAAAATAAATCAACAATAAAAATCATTATGAATGATTTCCAAAAAATCTCATTCTACACTTCAGAATTCACAAAAAGGATTTAATAATGCTATTCTATAATCAAACATTGAAATTAATTCAAAATCAGGCAAATAAACCTGTAAAATTCACTCCGACTCTTTCCTGTATTCATTTTACATGTATGACCTTACATGACACAGATTCAATACACAACAAATCAATACACAAAGGAAATGACGTATCGAGGTCGAGGGAATCCTTAGCTCAGCTCTATTTTTAGAACACAAAGAGACCATGTGCATTTCATAATCTAAGATGTTTTCGGACAAAAGCACATTAACAAGTGATTAAGAAAGAGTATCAATGCTAGAAAATAAAAATGTTAACTTACATCGTGCTCTCTGCACAGCATACAAGAAGAATAAAAGTTAGCAATAAAAGCACTATGGCTTCCTGTTTCTGACTGACCCGGATTAAAAATACGGAACAAAAACGGTCAAAAAATTCCGGGTATACAAACATTACATTCGCTATACGTTTTTATCACGTCATGCGGCGTGCGCCGGTGGCTGTCAACCGATGTCTTTATTTTCTTTATATAAATTTAGTTATTGAAGATAATTAAATACTTTTTGCATGACAAATTCAATTTTGCATGCACAATTCGCCTACGTACGTTTTATAAAGATATATCACTCCATTATTCTGTTTTAGTCTTTGTCTATGATTTTCTGGGACAACCCTCGTACTCTTGGCAATTTTAATCAATTTCATTTTATGTCAACAGATAAATCGTTATAATAAATATATTCTAAGTAACACAGAAATCATGTTTAATCGCTTTTTTTTTTAATTTAGCCTCATGAACCACAATTCATACCCTTGTTTTTTTTTTAGTTCTTGGTTTGAAAAAAATAATAATGATAGATTTGTTTTTTTAATGTGAGCAAGCATAACAATAAAGATATCATATATTTAATAATATACTGATGAAACGATTCCCATAAAAATGTCATTACTATCGGTTTGTAGAAATGTCAGTGACAGGGGGTCATGTGATAAAAAACTCGTGCAACATCATTTGCATAGCGCGCCAAACGGTCAATCTGGAGATACTGAGGGTTGGTCATGTGATCAAAAACGTGTACAGCATCATAAGCAGATCACACCTACCGCCGTTCATCATGGCGATAATTTCGGCCGTATTGATATTGATTGGTGCTGTGAATATGGCATTGACTGATCGATATGCACTGAAATGTCAAATGTGCTGGCCAAGTTGTTCAAATGAAGGGATATATGATCGTACCAAACAACGTAACTCTCCGTGTGTACAAATAACAATCACCAATGCACGTGAAATCCGACTATTTGATTGTGCGGTGAAGCTGATGATAAACGAGCCAGAGGTAACACAACAGAAAATAGATAAACCAGTTATTCGTGACAGAAAATTCAAAGTGTGGATTCGTAAGTAAAAATTATTTTGATCGATTTAGACGTAAATCTTTTTTTGTTGTTGTTAATCATCAGAATATGAATGTAATGTATTACATCATAATTTGCACTTTGTATGCGGGTATCGATAAAATTATACATATCAGTGGTGTAGGTAGGTCTTTAATTACTTATACTTATGTTTTATTTCTTTTTTTTTTATTTGCGGACAAAGGAGGTGTACATATGTTTTATTACTTACATATACAGTCAAACCTGTCTTAGGCACGGTCCATTTGATATTCTGGGGGGGGGGGGGGGGGGGGGCTTGGGTTTTTTGTCGGAGCAAGATTATTTTTTTCGCCCTGGACCGGGGCAAAATTATTTTTTTCTTGCAAAGTTGGAGCAAGGAAATTTTTTTATAATAATTGATGTATATATTAAGAATGTTTGTGTTTCTTCAATTGAAATTCTTTATTTTTACTTAAATTACTCCAAACATTATTTTTATGTTAAACTTATATTCACTTCTAAACTGAGAGAGGTGAAAGATTTTTACAATATGTGATATATAATTTTTAGTAAATAAAATGTATATAAGGTCATGTAACATGTACATTGTAAGAGGGCCTGAAGCAAGTTAATGAAAACTAGCGAAAAACTTATTTTAATTCTCCTTCCAAGCTTGTATATGAAATTAGACACTATGGTGATACATGTATCTATTAATAGTAATAAATTATATTGATAATGTATTTAAGAATTTTAATTGTTTCAGTGACATGCATTCTTTTGATATTTTCAAATATGATCTTGCCATAACCATGATTACAGAAGAAAAGTATGGCGATCAGCGAAGCGAGCCAAATTTTTTTTATAGAAAGTAAAAACCGCGGCGAGCGAAGCGAGCCGAAAAATTTTCAGCAAATTTTATGGTTATTCTTCAAATTCAGATTACTTGTAAGAGCAAGATTATTTTTTTCTGTCACACCATAAGCAAATTTATTTTTTTCGTCAAAATTCAGAGCAAAATTATTTTTTTCGAAAAAAACCCAAGCCCCCCCCCAGAATATCAAATGGACCGTGCCTTATGTGACTTTGCAAGGGCGGACAGAAAATAGGTCACATAAGACAGGTGGTCACTGAATACAGGTTCAAGCTGATCTTACTTTGACAACCAAAATTTTCGTAGTATAAAAGCAATAGTACTAAATGAATCACTGCATATATCAATGCGTGTATTTATTGATTAATCGTATTACACATATAAAATCACATTAAATTGCATTTATCACAGAAGATTTAATTATGAAAGATACTGATGAAAAGATTTAATGTAAAAAATGGTGTTATTTGGGTCCTTCGCAACACTAAAAGTCGTAATATACAGGTTCGGAATTGGGTACGGGACAGAAAAATCTCGGTCGTTGTCGCGTTAGACAGGTTGTCGCTATATACGGGTCAATTTGATAGGAAAATTGCTCGGGAGGAATAAAAAAGGTCATATAAAGCAGGAAGTCGCTAAAAAGAGGGTCAATTTAAGACAGGTTTGACTGTATATATTTTTTTTAAATTATGAGTACTTGTACATCCCTAAGTCAGACTATGGATAATACATGTCTTCAAATTGAATAGCATCATTTAAGAAAAGTTACTACAGAAATTGTAGAATGCGTTATAGAAACGATCAACTGATATTGATCGAACTTGGCTACATGTGCCCTCGGGGACTCCTGGTCCACCAGCAGTGACACTCACCAAGTGATATAAATGTTAAACGTCATCAAATTGAATAGCATCATTTAAGAACAGATAAATTGGCAGCATGAACCACACATACACGTTTCGGGTACTTAACCCTCGTCAGTGATCCTCAAATCTAAACAATGTTATATGCCAAAAAGTATGACAGTTACTATGTCGAAAAAGCGTACCGAAAGACGTAGCAGGATTGGTGGGATATGATGCTGCAGGACCCTCTTTTTAGAAATTTCAAGAAATTTTGATAACAGAAATTTAAGAATGCGTTGAAGAAACGATTAACCGAAATTGATCGAACTTGGCTACATGTGCCCTCGGGGACTCCTGGTCCACCAGCAGTGGCACTCACCAAGTGATATAAATGTTAAACGTCTTCAAATTGAATATCATCATTTAAGAACAGATAAATTGGCAGCATGGGCCTGACATGCACGTTTCGGGTACTTAACCCTCGTCAGTGATCCTCAAATCTAAACAATGTAATATGCCAAAAAAGTTTGAAAGTTACTATGTCGAAAAAGCGTACCGAAAAACGTAGTAGGATGGTGACAGGTCCATGACAAATTTGAGTATTTACAACCAAACTATTTTATTCGTCGGGTTCGGTGTTCGGAACTAAGTAGGTTACATTTCATGATAATGTCAACTCATATTGTTGGGAAGGATTAGTACATCAAGAAACATGCGTCATACTCCCAGTTATTAAAATCAAAGGACTGAAGGTCCTGAACCATACTTCTATTCAAAATTTATAGTCAGAAGATGAATGTTGAATAATTTTATTGTTTATGTAATAATAAATTGATGATGATTTTTTTATACATAGGATGCATATGCATGTTAAGCTAATAATTTTCATTTCTATGAGATCATCGTGTTCTATAAACAGCATAATTTATAAACACAAAATCGTTTGTAATGCTGAAATTGAAGTCGTCACGTTTGTCATAGAGTGATGTGTTCATGTGACCATCAGTGTCGTAGGACAACATTATGTCCAAATAGGATGCTGAATTATTTGTCTCTGTAGTTTTTTTGACTTCAAGCTCCGAAGGATAGATACTGCTGAGGTAATTCGCGAATTTTTTATTATTGATGAACAACGCATCGTCTATGTATCGGTAAGTGAAGTTGAAGTCAGAAGCTAATGAGTTAAAGAAGATCCTGACGATAATCTCAACATCACTCACAATAGAGCACAGAATTAAACATTGACGGACCCCAAGCAAGCCAGAGTATCTTTTCCCTTCAGAGACCAAAGATTGAATGAATTCAGCTTCGTACGAGTAAAGAAAAATGTCGGCAAGGAGTGGGGCACAATTGGTCCCCATTGGAATTCCGACAATTTGCTGGAAGACCTTTCCTCCAAACACCACAAATGTTTTCGATCAGAAAGTTACATATGCATAATATCTGTTTCAGTGTACCTAGGACGGCAGATGGCCGTCCTAAGTCGGCACCGGTTGACCATTGGTCTCGTTGGTTTATGTGTAGTCCTTTGTGTTTGATGTTTCTGTGTTGTGCGTTGATGTTCCTTGTCCCTTGTGCGTCTCTTTTGTGCTTGTCTGCTTTGTGTTTTTGCATTGGGTGTTTTGGGGTTTTGCTGTGGGTGCTACAACTTGGTGTTGTTGGAGATCCCCTCCTTTGTTTTATTTTCAGAATCGGACTTTTCTTTTACAAAGTAAGTTTTGTCAAAGTTAACAACAATAAATTTGGAGGTTTCTTTTTGTTTGCTTTGGTTCCTGTTTTATCCTGATTTCTTGAAATTTCAAGAAATCAGATTTCTTGAAATTTCTAAAACGTGGGTCCTGTAGCATCATATCCCACTCATCCTGCTACGTCTTTCGGTACGCTTTTCGCCATAGTAACTTTCATACATTTTTGGCATATTACATTGTTTAGATTTGAGGATCACTGACGAGGGTTAAATAACCGAAACGTGCATGTCTGGTCCATGTTGCCAATTTATCTGTTCTTAAATGATGCTATTCAATTTGAAGACGTTTACATTTGTATGCCTTCGGTTTCTGATTTTCTGAATTATCGATTTTGTGCTGTATACAGGGATATGGTCATTATCCATATTTGTCATTGGCTAATTTGTTTCTGTTCAAAGTGACTCCTTTCTTTGTTGGTATGGGTTCTGGGGCATCGTCGGGCTTCCAGAAATGTCGAATATCCACTGACGGATAGCCAGGTGATAACGAAACGAACACGACTCCACCAACATGCCACTGTACTTCTCCATCCTCTTTTCCAGCGTTGTCTATGTAGTCTTGGATGTCTGGTAAAAGGGATTCATATTTTAACCAACGAGCTAAAGGAAAGGTTACCCCTTTTTGGTGTTGGCGGTTAATCATTGAATGGGAGTTGCCCGATAAGTCGTACCCTACAAGAAGAAGCGGTACACAGTTAGGAGTGTTATCCAGGAGGGACAAAAGTATCGTTCCCAGGTGGGCCATTTCACTGCTGCCCAAATCCATCCCCACTGGTCCAAGAGCTGAATAGGAGGACCTGCAGCCCTCTATAAGGGCGGGTATGTTTTGAAGGCTTGTTAACTCCATCCTCTGGGTCGTGATCTCTTTGGTGGGAACCAAGAAGGCAGACTCCCTGAATCCCGGCAAGGGTTATGGGGTATTGGGGGCGTCTTACCTCCACGGATAAATAATCCTCGTCCAGACTTTGGAGGATCCAGTTTGCCTGGACTCCAGAAGTAGTTTAACGGTGGCTGTCTGGGTGACAGTCAGACTCGTTGCCGAGTGAGCTAAAGGTGACAAATATGGATAATGACCATATCCCACATTCCAATAGCTTAGTCTTAGAACTTTTACTGAACTATTGGACCTACTACTACCGGAAATCACTACACCCCACATTCAAATTACGTTTTTAAAACGTCTATAACTGCGAATATATGCGTTAGATTCGCCTGAAAATTTGAATTTATACAAATGAGAATGAATACTTTTATATGAAATGAAGATTTTGCATTCCAAAATTTTTAAAATTAATTTTCAGGGACACCATCCCTCTAAAATGAGTTAAAGAAGATCCTGACGATAATCTCAACAGCACTCACAATAGAGCACAAATTAAGCATCGACGGACCCCTAGCAAGCTAGAGGTGGGACCAGGTGCCCGGGAGGAGTAAGCATCCCCTGTTGGCTAGCCGCACCCGCCGTCGATGTTTAAGCACGAAAATAGAAAGGCGCGTTTCATGTGTTTTCAGTAGAGCTGTATTTTTAGAGGATCATATGCCACTGATATCCAATGTTTGAATAGTTAAAGTAAGTATGTGTCCTATGTAAGAAATAGTCTTGTTTCCTTTATATAAATACTGTACATTGGAGTAAACATTAAATAAATTCTTATTTCAGATAACTTACAATTCATCTGCTTCACCTCCTTCCGTTTTCGGAGTCTTGAATCTGTGAACATAATAAGACAAAACATATTTTATCTTTTTAGAAAAAAGACATACTCGTAATACTTATCAATGAAATTGAAAAAAAAGTATAATTCATCATACATTTCGTAAATGAATTTTATTGTTCATGAAAAGTTTTAAAACTAACAGTCTCTTTGGCGTCATTAGATTTCTGAAAAAAAAGTTACATCTATCATATTGAATGCTTAGCTTTTAATTTTAATCAAATAGAATGAAATATATTGTCTATTATTTCAAGGAAAATAAAGTTATAAAAGGAAAACATACTTTCTTTTTATGTCTTCATTCGGCGTGGAACTGAAAAATGAAGAAAAAAGAAGTTTCGATAAAACATATTTTTTTACAGACTTATTTAAAAATTTTTTTTTTGTCTTGCGATAAAAAAAAAAGATATTCAAAAATAACGAATTGAACTTACCAAGCTTTGGACGTAATGCCGTCCTTGTGTGCACTAAAAACATACAAAAGTATAAGAGTATCTGTTTTTTGAAACAATTGAATTGGAAAAATTAAAATGATTTTAATAAAAGAGAAAGTCATTCACATGAAATATTTTTTTAAGAAATAAAAAGAAAAAAAAAAACTTACGGGCAAGTTAAATCTTGCAAAATGTCAGCTAAAAAGGCCATCACTTGGATGGCCTCAGTAATCTTCTGGCATTTGCATCTTAAAAAAAGTAATAGAATTAATAATTACAAAATACATGATACATACATTTTCTTCATAGTATTTACAATTTGAATTTTTAGTTCGTTGAAGGTGTAATAATATAAACTACTTCATAAAATATCATAAGATGTATGGCTTTTTTTTCATCAATTTTCTTAAATGATTTGATAGTATATGATTTTACTTACTCGCTCATCTTAATCTCAGGGTGCGGGAACATGAAGTGTTGTGCCTTTTTATACCCGTACATCATGTGATCTTGCATAAATTCTTAAAAGAAATTTCTGCATAATTTTGGTTAAAAATGAATTATGTCCGTTAATCACATGAATTTTAGGTCAATTTTACAAAAAAAGTGAACCTGCATAATTTACATATTTTAGGTAAAAATAATTTTATATAGCACATGATCTTGACAACATACTTGACAACGGTGAAAGATGAAAAAATAAAGAATCGGCATAAATTTGCATCCTCTAGGTTAAATTTATTGGGAAAAACCTGAAGTATTGTAATATAAATGACCCGGACAAGAAGTTGTATCAACAAACCTCCGAATTAATGATAGACATTAGGTTAAACTAATATATAGGACAAATACTAAGACTATGATATTTGCAAATTGTGGGTGAGAAGGGTCAATTTTTCGATTACTGAAACTTTTATATCATCATATATATATATATCATTGATAACATTAAGATTACAGATATAAATAAATACAATAGAGTATTCAAATGATGGGAAATTTGTCTCATTCTAGCTTTTTCGTTCTTTGCAAAAGTGCAATGATGATTTCTCTTTTCATACAAATTTGTATTATTACTATTGTGTCATCGTGTCAGTTATGTGATGTAAGAAATAATTATGCAAACTGTGAAAGTTCTGATGTCTGTGTCTATAATGTAGATACTGTATATGTACCCTGTACCATCAAATCAATTGTGTCAAATAACATTATTAAAAATGTATTTGTACATGGTCAATGCGGTACAAATATAAGGAAATATATGTTTCTTTGTAAGTTCAACGTTTCTCGAGTAACCATACAGAAGAACCGACATTTCATCTGCAAAACTGTTAAGTGACATTTATTTTGAAATTCATTTTTTTCTCACGCCAGTTATAAATAGAACAAATAGCCAGTCCTCATTTTCGTATGATGACGTAAGATAAAAAAAGCGGTCAATCATGCCCAACTGTCAACTGGAAGACGGATATTTCATGAACTGTCGTGGTAATACAATATGTCTCATGTTTGAAAGCGAACATACTTTTATCTCTTTATTTTAAAGACTTGCTAACGGTACGGGGAAGAAAGAAGGGAAGGAGAACATATAGGGTAGGCGGGTTGGGGATTAGATTTTAAGCTCCTTCATTCGTAAAATTATATTTATATAATATAATGAAATATATAATATAGAGTCTCAAATATTGATTATTTCATTTTAAACTTTTTATTTCAGAGAACTCGGGTGGCTCTTCGTCGATGGACCCTACACAGCAGGCTATCTGTAAGTTTATTTAAAAACCTTGTTCTGTGATGTTTGAATTAGTTTTATTTTCCCTGTAGTATTTCTATAGCTTTTTGAGTGTTACCATCCCTTTCTTTTAGGGTCTACAGGATCAAACCAAATCCATCCGAAGTCAACATATTTTCACGATTCAATTATTTCATCATCAACACATCCTATCACCGTACCCATCAAACAGTACATCTCGACTTCCTTTGAATCTGTCAATGTGGACTCTCAGACACTACCTCTGCTATCCCTTCCCACACATTTATCACCGACTTATATAGTTACTGATTTTATACCCTTGTCCACTTCCACAGTTGACCTTGCACAGCTATCAAGCATCCCCTTATCTGTTAGATCTCTTACCCAACTCCTAACACCCTCCCCCAGTTCGGAGTCTTTAAATATTTCCATACCACAGCTATCCAACCCTCCCCTCCATCTGGATTTGATAAACATATCCCTGACCCAGATACCTACCCCCTCCTCTCGACTGGATCATGTAAACTTTTCTCTATCTAAGCTACCCATTCCCTCCCCTAGCTTAGAGTCTGTAAACGTTTCCCTATTGGGACTTCCCACCCCCTCTCCTAGCTTGGAGTATGTAAATACATCCCTGACTCGCTATCCCACCCCCTCCCCCACGTATACAGTCGGTTTGATGATGTCTGAGTCACCCAGTTTGAGTTCCACCGGGGAAACTACCCAGCAAGCAAACCAGGAACTATCCATGAATGGTACCCACTTGCAATTTTTGGCATTGCTACTTGTACCTATCTCTTGCATGTGTATAACATTATACATAAGAAGACGTACTCGATATCGTTTTTATCAACCTTGTTCTTCAGCCGTATGCAAAAGTGATGCATCCGTAGTGGAGTTTGAAATGACGTCGACAAAGACAAGAACTGAAGTATAGTTAGATATTTAATCTATTACACAAATGTGCAGTTAGAATAATAATAATTAAAAAAAAACTGTTATCATGCGTGCATGTATCTTTTTTTCACACTAACCTGCAATTAACAACGCAGATGGTGTTCTTTTTATTACTAACAATGAAACAAACCTTACATAAACGTCTGTTCCAATGCATGTCTTTTTATTGTAGTAGAAAAGCAACATTTTTGTATAATCATGTGTACGAAGATTGAGGTAAATATTTACTTTTTGTGCTTTAATCATTAAGATTCGTTTAAGAAATATTTGCACATAAAAATTCGGTTGTAATTAAAAATACACAAATCTGTTTCTCTTGGTTCATTTCTCTCGTTATTTTAAAGTATTTACAGATATTATCACATCCCTCTTATCTTAATAATTAGATGAATTTGTCCTCTAATTGCATATATTCAGCATTTTTGTTGTTAAAACATTAACAGGTGTCAAAATGTTTTCACATGGAATATTTCCAGATTCTACCCTCACTATTTCTAAATCTGGTACACTTCTCCTTACATCAACCCTGCACTCCTTCGACAATCTTGCGAAGACGATGGATTTTATCGTAGGCAAAGATCGACCCACTTCATACATTCCTGCACCTTGCCAGTCACAAATTAAACTATCAACAACATGCTAACATGTGTTGGTTAATATCGTAACCATCAACATTAGAAAATATAAAAGAAAATCACTGCCACACTTAGCGTTCCTCTCACCCAAGCCATGTTTTCGCGGACTTTGACCTTTTTATCAAACTCAGACTAAAAAAAGTATATTTCTACACACGGTGTTTTACGGATTTATGTGTCAAAGCATAACCTTAAAATCTCAATTCAATTAGATCTAGAAATTATATCATATTATTTATTATCTTATATTTACTTGTTTGATTTTCAACATTTCGTTTTTTTTCCCAGAAAAAAAGTATTATAAAACTATTTTAATCAGAAGTAAACGAATTTTTCCGGTCATGAATTTCTGTACATTTATTTTATTTTGAGGGCTGCTATTCTATTTTCAAAATTAAAACAAAACTATTCTAAGCAGAAAAATGAATGGATACTAACATGATTATTTCTTTATTTATTTATTTATTGGGGTAATATCCGAACACTGAAATATATGAATATTTACTCGAAATACATAAATTCATGGCGGAGGGGATTGAATTTTCTTTTTTTTTCCTATTATTTATTCAGGTAGTTATTCAAATCAAAATCCATTTTATATCGATTGATGTATTTTAAATATATATTATATATCTTTCTAATGACAGTGCCAGCTTGAATCTTGCATGTATAGCGTACAATATAAAAACCTACAGGGTACCGAAGAGGTGTGTATGCGGGGGGGGGGGGTATATTCATTATCTCAACAAAATTTAGATTCTTTTGTGTTGATGCACTTAGAAATCAACAGATGTTTCATTGAAATGAGCTAGAATATACTCTGTCAAATTATGTGCTCGTATAATTCTTTGGCAGGTGATTAGGCTCTACATCCGATCATAAATTGTCTTTATGATAACGAAATTTATTAGACAGGGTAGATTTGAAGAAATAAATGTTGTAATTCGAATCACTACGGAAATTATAGTAACGGTCATCATGTAACAGATTGTATCCAATGTCTTCCAAAATAATGTAATTCCACGAAAATCTGTGAAACGATCTATTCCTAATCAGGGACTCGGACATTACACAGCAAAGTTTTGCTTATTATTTCTCTACTGGTTTACCAGTAGTGTAGTATATACTGTACACCCACTTCCTACCCCTGCCATAGCCAGAATTTCCTGTTCCTGCCCTGCTAAAACAAATTCCGGAACTTCCGGTTATGTGTCATTACACATTTCGCAACTTCCGGCTAACCTGGAACTTCTGGGCTGCGTTCGATTAGACGACTCGTGTCACACGTGTTTGACTCTTGTTAAATCGAACGAAAAGTGTCGTGACCCGAGTGTTGAACACGAGTGACACGAGTATACTTCCCAGTTTACCATGAGTAATCGAGTGTTAAGATGGCGGACAAGGACAAGCAATCGAACATTAGAATAGACAAATAGTGTTGATTAAATACATTTTAACAACAAAATATATGGGATAATTTAATTCCTAAAATCAATGCAGTAAATTGAATTTTGTGACTTCAGGGGCTTTAGCTAAGTTAGGGGGTCTTTTGTTTACATTGGACACAACACGATTACAACTCGTGTCATTCGATTAAAATCAGTCAGTTACACAGAGTACGCATGCGCTTCTCTAACACTCTTGACTCTAGTGTTGTTCAAATCAAACGCAGCCCTATTTAAGCGTTACTCCCCCATTTTCATTTTAACATAAGCGGACATCACCACAGTATAAACTGTTTGAGAAAAATGCTACGTTCTTGTCAAATGTCGTACGGACAAGCTATCGAAATGTTTTGTCACCTTTTTTTATGTCATTGCAAGATAAATGATTTTATTCTATTTTTTTTTCTATTATAGTTTGTTTTTAATAGATCAATGAAAATCTTATACATATAAGAAACATATCATATGCTCTATGTCTAGAAAATGCTCATGTTTGATGCTTATGTATCTTCCATTCTTGTTCTCGTGTGTATGAGACAATACCACATTTTGTTTAATTTACTCATAAAATTTACACCTTTTTAGTGTAGATTGAAAACAATTTTGCTAATTGATATGTACGAGGTTCATTAGACTTGTAATCCGGGATAACTACACCACTTGAACTGCTCAGACAGAACACATATCTGTTTTAAATCAATATCAGGAGTAGATTTCGTTTCGATAAGAGCAATCGTTTCTCCCGGGCACCTGATTCCACCTCTAGCTTGCTAGGGGTCCGTCGATGCTCAACATAGTGCTCTATTGTGGGTGCTGTTGAGATTATCGTCAGGATCTTCTTTAACTCATTTATGATCATAGTTCTCGGCAGGATATCACACATCATGTTTCTGCATCCATGCAAGTAAGACCTGTAGATCACATTAACACAAAAACAACAAAACATGTACTAGGTCTAAATAGATTTTAATATTCCATTCGTTTCATTATAATTATTCTAAACAAACAAATATCGTGTATGGAGTTTCGACCATCAAATACCTTACTTTTTTTGTACATTTACCCACATTAACAAAATATTGATATTGAATAAATTTTCATTGTTTTTTATAATTACATCATGCTGATTCTTTTTTCGTAAAACTTTTGTCTCTAAAAATTCTGTTAAGATTTTTATTTTATGGATCTCGCCTTCCATGGAGATCACACTATCTTTAAGCATTTCATTAGTCATTTTCACTTGTTTTGTAACATCCTCTTCAAATTTTACCTGGCAACCTTTCTCAGCCTAAAACGACAAATAATAGAGAATACATTCCAAGGAATGTCGCTTGTTGCAACAAATCTTGTTACTACATATGATTGAAAAGTGCAACTACAGGAAAACGTCTGGCTGCTTTGCCTCACAGAAGACACAATCATATATTAAGTTTATTTCTGTTTATATTTTAACTTTTCAATTATTTATTAGAAATACATGAATTTCAATACATATTTTCTACATAAAACTCACCGTTTCAATCCTGATTCTCTTGGAAGTCATCCTTTTTCCAGTAGGTTTCTTTTATGGGGGTTTTGAGCTCTGTGTGAGTATGAGTAGAGTGAAAAGTTTTGAATCGCTGTGTATAATTAACTTAAGAAGACAAAAATAATTAACTTATGAAGACAAAAAAAAAATAATAATAAACTAACAATTTTTGCTGCCAAAAGATTACTTACAAATATATTTGTAATAAATCTGTATCTTTTCCCCCAACTTTTTTTGCCTCATTCTCCTTATCGCTAAAAGAAAATAAGAATATAGATAATACACATATATCTATATATGTATCTATATATATATATACATATGCAAAGCACAATTAAAGTCGCATATGTAACGAGACACCGTGATTACCTTTTCGTTAGTCTAGGTTTATTCAACAATTTTTTTTTTTCAAAGTTCATGATGGAACTTACTTTTGTTTTGCCTTTCTCGCCTCGGTGGATATTATTGTAATGCCATCTTTTTTTTAACTGAAAAGGTTACGGGCCCCCTCATATCTACTCTCGTGTCTTCTTTTGACAGTAAGTGTTTTGAATATATTTCCCTGACATTGTCGCCATAGCACTTTCTATATAGACATAACGTCAGACAGTGCATGAAGTTTATATATTGTTTTCATTTTTGTGCTTAAACATCGACGGCGGGTGCGGCTAGCCAACAGGGGATGCTTACTCCTCCCGGGCACCTGGTCCCACCCCTAGCTTGCTAGGGGTCCGTCGATGCTTAATTTTGTACTCTATTGTGAGTGCTGTTGAGATTATCGTCAGGATCTTCTTTAACTCATTTCTATCCTATACGATGGGGGTGCCTGCTTAGGCAATATTGACACCATGCCGCTAAAATATGAAAAAAATGATTTCCTATAACTCATAGCACTTTAGAATAAATCATTCTTGATCTACATAGATTACTATTGTATTTTGTTTTTATTTTTATACAATTATTACATATAGTAGCGTTAAATTTTGAATAAAGAGTTATGTTCTTTTATGACATACCTGAATTGAGAGGAAGAAGTGGTAGCAATACAACTAGACGTGCTGGATGGAGGCACAAGTTGTGAGCTTGCTGATCCATATAAGGCATTGAAATCTATAGTGCTTAGGTCGAAGTCATCCCATAATTTGTCATCATCATCAGTTTTTTTTTTTTTCATGTTAGATTGTTAAAAATTTCTATAACGAAAAAAACAAACAAACAGACAAACAAACAAAAAAAACCCAATAACTAAAACTAAAACAAATTTGAAATAAAAGCTCAATATTTTTTCATCCTTATTGTATAGACTTTATTTAAAAGAATGGATCATAAAAGCAAATGTAATGAAAGAAAGGAGGGGATCTCCAACAACACTAGGTTGCAGCACCCACAGCAAAATCCCAAAACACCCATGCAAAAAACACAGAACAGATACCCACAGAAAGAGACGCAAAAGGGACAAGGAACACCAACTCACAACATAGAAACATGAAACATAAAAGACACATAAACCAACGAGACCAATGGGCAACCGGTGCCGACTAAAAGCATAATACTTATAGGTTTCATTCGAAAATGAATATATAAATAAATCAAACTTACTGTGCCATGATGATCAAGTAAAATCTCAGTAATAAAGAGAAAGAGCGGTTGAATAAAATAGAATTTCCGTAGCAAGCAAAGGTTTTATTTTGCCAGAAAGGCCGGAAATTGGAAAATTCTCTCTTTTTATATCCAAGGGTTTCCCTCCAAAATTTCAGTATTTCAAAATTCTTGTAAGAATCACCTATTTAATATTTGTTTCTTGTGAAAAAAAGACTAAATAAATGTACTTTTTACAAATTGAAGACATGAGAACATGTATTTTCTTATCTGATATTAATTTTTTTTTGGTCGCTTTTTTAATCAACAATGTTCAAATGTAAAATATTTGCTTCTTGTCTGTTAATATAAAATCTAGAACATACTTGTGAGGAATACATTATTTATATTTATCCTCGAAAAAAAAAAGCAGGAAAACGATTGCTCAATCTTTTTTCGAAAGTCGGGTCATTGCCCCGTGGTTAAATTTTTATTTAACCACGGGGTAATGATTTCCTATTTGGACATAATGTTGTCCTACGACACTGATGGTCACATGAACACCTCACTCTATGACAAACGTGACGACTTCAATTTCAGCATTACGAACGTTCCCTTTCTGAGTAGCAACATCCCTTCATCGCCTGCTTATGGCGTGTTCATATCTCAGTTGATACGCTATGCCAGAGCAAGTACCAAATATACGGATTTTGTTCTGAGAGCTAGGCGTCTTTCAGATAAGCTTCTCAGTCAGGGATATGTTTGTGACCGACTAACATCGTCACTGAGGAAGTTCTACGGTCGATATGGGGAACTCGTCATACACTATGACGTCCCACTCTCCAGAATGGTGGATGATATTCTGTCATAGACCATTTGAACCATCCAACCAAAGATTGTACTCTATATCTTCCAAAATGGAAGTAACCGGATGTGACAATTCTACCGAATTGAAGCGACGGGTGTTGCATGCAAGCAGGAGATGCTTACTCTTCCTGGGCACCTGGTCTCACTCTCATATCGGGAGTTCGCTTCTTTTCATATGGTGGAGGTTTTTGTTTTTGTTTGCTTTGGTTCCTGTTTTATCCTGATTTTGTATGCCTTCGGTTTCTGATTTTCTGAATTATCGATTTTGTACTGTAGACAGGGATATGGTCATTATCCATATTTGTCATTTTAACTAGGATGAACCGGAGTCTTTCCTCTGGTATACATATGATAAAGAAAATTTATATTAGACGTCAATACGATTTGTTAACTCAATGATAAAATTTAATTTAATAAATATGATTAAAAATACATAAAAGAAGGGTGTATATTACACAATGTCTATTATATATATAGATCATTTTGATCCTGTCGAAATTACTTTTCAGACTGTCAGTATATCAAAAGGAAGAACTATTCAAATGGTGAAATCTGCGATCATTTAGGGGTTTTTTTTCCCAAAAACTATTGTACTAACTCAAAAACTCAATACATGTGTAACGATCGATTTTCGTTTTTAACGAGGTCTTCTGCAATTCGAAAAATTCAATGAACATCTATTGAAATAATATTTGTAGTAAAACAAGTTAATTTCTTCAAATTTTCGTCATTGAGATATAAAAGAGCAGAAATATATATCTTATAGATAAATAATTTTGTTTTATTGTTGAAAAAAGTTGTACATAGTTAGAAGTAACTGTAGCGTGCCAGACATGTGCACAGCGGTCGAGCGATCAATGACCTACATCTGTCATCCCAGCGCCGGGGCATTCTCGGGTTCGGTTATGTAACTCACGACACATGCAAATTTAATCGGAGAGGACAGTTGATCGGGATGGCGGTGTGTGTTAAACTAATTGTGCTTTTGTTCGCATTATTATACGTGTATACTGGTAATTCATCGCAACCGTGTAAAATTTGTTCTTCAACGGAAAGCAAAGCCAGATGTCCCATTACTAAATCACATTGTAATCTTCTTTACGGACCGGCAGTACCCAATCATTTAGACATTACAGTACACACCTGTACGGATAAGGAACCCAAAGTGTTCTATAATGGGAAAAGGATCACGGAATCAACATTTTTCGATCAGATTGGCGAAATTTGTGGTAAGTAAAAAATAATGTATATAAGGAAGTTTTATCAGGTCGGGTAAACATCCCGATCGAGCTTAAATAGCTCTATCGGGCTATGAAATCGTCTGTCTTGAGTTATTTTAGGGTAACTTGACTTCGATTCTGGTAGTTAGAAAAAGAAGCGCATTGGCGCGATGACATTTCTCGGTTCCTGTATGTTCCAAATGGTGATCCAAATACAAAAATCGTAATTCTAGTGTTGCATTGTAATGTCATTTTCAGAAATGTCATCGAGCTTATGCGCTTCTTTTTCAAACTACCAAAATCTAAGTCAAGTTACCCAAAATACCTCAAAACAGACGATTTCATAGCCTGATCGAGCTATTTAAGCCCGATCAAGCTTACAAGTTCGATTGGGATCTTTCCCCGACCTATTTATTTGACATCTCCGTTATTTTCCATTTTGTAATATATTTTTCTGGTTTCTTTTCATGTATTTACTCTACGAAATCAACATCTAAGATCACTTCGTCTGTAACATGTACATTTGTCTGTTCGTTCATCTGCCTATATGCTCATTTTCAGAGTGATCCTTACAATGTAAGTTACATTGCATACATGTCTTGGAATGCTCCACTTCAATTCTTCTCTTCTAGTAAGAATTTTTTTTAATTTTAGAATTCATGACTTCGGTAAGCCACACTTCAACCTCCGAGCCTCCCGCACAGACAACAGTTGGCAGAATTTCAACCTCTCTACCTCCCAAACCGACAACAGTGGGCAAAACTTCAACCTCTCTACCTCCCAAACCGACAACAGTGGGCAGAACTTCAACCTCTCTACCTCCCAAACCGGGCAGAACTTCAACAACCTCTCTACCTCCCAAACCGGGCAGAACTTAACCTCTCTACACCCCAAACCGGAGAGAACTTCAACCTCTCTACCTCCCACAATGACAAGTATCAGCCAAACACAAAATCCCCAGCCTAGCACCACATCAGGGTAATTGCTATAGGTACTTTTGTCTTAGTATGCTTGAATTTTATAATTTTTATTATCTTTAATTTTATATGTATGTGTATTCATAAAAATAAATTTCCTTGTTTTACATTTTTCTATTTTGAAAACAAATGTAGAATTTCTCTTAAAAAGAGAAAAAGAAATAAGAGAATATATTTTGGAAATAATCGAATATACAAACCAACAACAACTAACTTACCGTCAAAATATGAGCTTCAAACACTAGAAAAGCATAGATATTCGGGAGAAAATAAAGTAGAATCAGATAACTTATATGAAAACATGTCATCTAGCTTAGATGATGATTTAGGTGATTTTGAAAACGAATACATGTAATGTTTTATATTTTAGGTCTTGGTATATTTGGAGTCACACTTGCTCTCTTAGTGCTTGCCATTCTGGGGATATATATAGCACGCTACAGGTCACAGGCTGTCGGTGGACCTGAAATGATACCTCTTCATAACCTCAACACACCTCTTCCCTCCACTGCTACCTCACCTTCTTCGCCATCACAAAGCTCTTCATGTCCTGCTATTTTGCAACTGCAAAACCTTCCTTCATCAGTATCATGAAAAACGAGATCCCAAGTGAAGACGTCACTTAAGTTTGAGAACATTGTAATATTCATTTGTATTGTTCATTTCTTAAGATTGACTTCTACCAGTATTTGTTTTTCTACATTGTTATTTCCCCAGTTGTAGCAATATGACTTTATTGTCTTTTTTTAGTTCACCTGAGCGAAGCTTGCGTAAGCTATTGTCATAGCGATTTATCTGCCGTTGTCCGTCGTCGTCGTAAACTTTTCACAATTTCGACTTCTTCTCAAGAACCGCTTGAAAGTTTTTGATGAAAATTGGTAGGATTGAAGTTATCAAGGCCCCCCACAAGTGTTGTTGTTATTTGTCCAGATCCGTCAACAGATGGCGCCACCTAAGGCAAAAGTAGGTATCAGACGGTACATTTACCTTCCTTTGACAAACTTCTTCAGAATCAAAGCATACCAAATGTATAAAAGTATAAGTGAAGAAATGTTGTGTTCTAGATAATTTTGAAGTAGTTTTCGTGATGAGCAAGTGAGCGATATAGGCCCACTTTGGCCTCTTGTTTAATATGTTTATCTATGTGAAGCTAAAACATTTATGTGCTCACAAAACTGTTACAGAAAAAATCCCACCATATTTCAAAAGACAAACTCCTTGTATTTCCTATAGCTACACACCAACAGTTGCATCTAAAATTTACAATTACAAACGATTCTTGCAGTGCAAGTAATCCCTCACTACATCCACTTCCTTGCGAATGTTCTTCATCGGATTTATACTACTCTCCTTGTGGACACGTTATTACTGGTGACCTTAGTATAGTCAAGAACGACAAGTTGAGAGAATTGTTAAAAAAGGGTCCCAAATACAGAGAAAGTATGTCCTTTACATGGAACCAAAATTTCAAAATTATCATGGACTCTTGTGAGGAATATGCAAGACGTTTGGCAAAGATGGAGGATGTACAGCTCGACACCCTTTCCGAATGGATAAAATCCATCAGAGGGTTACTTTTATCTAGAATTTACGGATTAAAATCAACTGTAAACACCAGATTCGAGTCTATATTTAAAGACCTTGATGTTATCACAGAGCTCAAGCGCGGATCCAGAGGGGGGGGGGGTCGGGGGGGGGGGGGGGTCCGGACCCCCCCCCCTGGAATTTTCGAAACATTGCTAAAGGACCAGAGCCACGAACGGCGATATCGGCCTAAATTTTTCGTATATTTTCAAACACAGACAACGTTTCTAAATTATCAACAAAAGAAAAGGAGAACATTTTGTCTTTCGAAAACGTGCGAAGTTACGAGATTCCGGACATGTCTTAAGAAGATACAAAAAGCCCAAAACCAAGCCAGGATTGGCATTTCCGGTATTTTTGTGAGATATCATGAAATTTGATCGATAATTTCGTATAGGGCCGGACATTCTACCAAAAAAATAATTATATTTAAATATTCTTTGATTATACCTGTGATTATTTCGATGAAGATTTTTTTGGTAGAAGGTCCGGTCGTAGTCGAAAATTAAACTTTTATGAATTCTCTGTTGGCACATTTCTTGACAAATTGTTCATCAAAGATGGTTAGAACGTCATGAAAAAGACTTCCCAGACGATGAAAATGAGAAGTTGTATTTCAAGATAGGTAGTAGATGATCTGAAAGCTTTTAAAATTATGTAAAATTTTATAAATTTGGCTGTTGATTACTTTTACACCTATTTCAAATTATTCCAATCCTTCAGAAAACTGCTCCATAGTAGATAATGTTTGTGACGTCATTTATACCAATGACGTCATCAAAATTGACGTTTATGAATTTCCTGAAATGTCAAGTTGTGCACTCGAGTAGTTACGATACATATTTTCGTTATACTTAAATCTTTTGAACCACTCTACGTCTTCTCTGTATATATCGGCATGTATACACGTGATGCTAAGAGGAAAAAATAAGAGAATAATTTTAAAATCTTTTAAAGAAGGCATATATAATGTATGTGGGATTTTGGGGGTTTCGGTTCATTTGTTTGTTATATATATGTATGTTATTTCCTAAAATGTTCCTAAAACGGGAATAAAATATGTAAACAAAAAATGCATCGGCTTTCTACAATTATCCCATAAGATAGTAAGAGAAATTAGAAGATAAGGGGTAGAAAACGTGATTGAAATAATGAGAATTCGAAACATAAAAGAAAGACGTTATATGAATGCAGCATAAAGAAGCAAAATAGATCGACACCCAGGAAGAAACATTTATGATCTAATTCTTTTAAAGAGGAGGTAGGGATTTTTGAAGACAAAAAATAAAAAAGATAGAAAACTTGAAATCAAATGATTAATTTGAAATAAATGATTGACGAACGATATCGAACCAGCGAATTTTGATTGAGGTTCAGACTATGCTGGATCAATTCTCTGTCCGTTTATTTTGATGTAATATAAAGTCCAGCGCCCAATATAATGGATAACAGGGGATAGGAGACCGTGATATAATAATTTATTCAAAGATACCATTTTCCTGAAAATAAATTTTATTGAAAACGTAAAATTTATTCCGACGGGTCTGGGTTGAGAAAAAAAAAAGAGACATAAAAAGTTTTATTTGAAAATATGCAGTAACGACCATAATATTGTCGAATTTGTAAAATTAAATCTCCATATACCTCCGTTATGAAAACACAATACATTGTAGGTGGCGCCAGCGAAATGAATAAGAGCTGCGCACCCCAAATTAAAAATGACGTTTTCAAACGGCTATAGCAGTGAATGTATGCGTTAGATTCGCCTGAAAATTTGAATTTATACAAATGAGAACGTAAACTTTCATATGAAAAGAAAGATTTTGCATTTAAAGATTTTGTAAAATTAATTAATTTTCAAGGACACCGTACTGTTATAAAAGCTTTATCATCAAGTTCTGAAAACAAAAATCACATCATTTAAAAATGTTGACCGCAAAAAGGGAGAGTCTAGAACATGCTCCCCTTCTCGCCCTGGCCTCATCCCTCCCTTTAGATTCGCCAATCATCCGATATTGCAAAAATGTGAGAAAAAAATTTTGATTCTTAAAAAGTACGCGAACGCTGCAATTCATAACATTCGAACATTAATCATCTTTGCTACAGTCCATCGATCCAGAAATTAATAATGTTGTGCATCTATGACATCGTTTTGTCACATTCATGGTACTGTTCTGGCAGATTTGGATCAGTGGTTTTCTTATTCGTGTAACGTACCTAAGTTTTCATTCCTCTAAGCGCGAATCATTACGTACATGTATTCGTATTCCATACCTCGATCTCTATCTTGATCACATTAATACACGCTGTATTATTGTAACGATAGTCGCAGCCATCGTCGCTATCGTCTCTAAAATATCCAACTCGCCGACTATCGATTCTATCTCTGAGAATCGATTAATCGGAGTAAATAGATCTACACCTCTTTGAAAAATGTTCTCTCTTCACACAAATGACACTAAAAATGTATCAGAATGGGAGTCATGGCAACGGATTCTAGTTTAGTTATGGAACGATTATCGCTGACGATCGATTGTCGGTCATTGAATGGCCAGCGATGAACATTACTAATCGATGTTGAAAATCAAACGCGATTGTCGCCGACATCGCTGATTACCGAATTGTCCGATTTAGTATCTTGGTTTTGATAAATTCGTGCATTTCCCTTTTATACTATTATTTTTTTCCTTGTACTTCAAAGTACATACTAGTGTATGACATTTTCTGTTGCATGGTATTCAAGAAAAAGAAGCTTGAACGAATTGATAGGGTATCCATAGTAGTTGTGATCGAAAGTGCTTTACTCAATAAAACAATTTTATTCAAAGAAATAATGATTTGGTGTTTATTTCAATTCATTGTTGGTTGCAAAATGAAGAAAAGAAATGTTTTGAATTTTCCGATTATAGTAATAATGGGTTATGCCCATCTGATTATTTCCGCTTATCGAATATGATTTAACATCCGATTGCCCAACACTTATACTAGTACTAGCACATACATGTGAGAAGAGTCACACGTATTTCTCTAATCAATAATTATATATGTCATGATAAGAACGGGAGCATGAAAAGTAATTTAAAATACGAAATATTCAAAATGCAACCATCGTTTTTTCTCTTAGTTCAAAGTCCGCTACCATTGACCCGAATGGGACCCTTCGCTTTTATGTTAGAAATATCCCGCCCCCTAATTCCTGTATCCGCCTCAACCTCTGCAAATTGGTATTACACACTGATTTAAGAACGAAAATCATGCAATGAATTAAGACATTATTTTTATCATTTTTTCAGCTCGAGTTTTATCTGTACTTATTTATATTGAGTCATTGACTCATATGCACCGAAGTGTACGGAAGGGGTTTTCACTATCTCTGTCTAGTCCAGAAACTGACCGCGAAATTGGATTAAAACTGATACGTGTAATTTGAGCCTACTAGTTTATAGGAACAAATTTGAAGTACTTATAGATGTCAAATTGAGTCACATCAATGTTCATCTTCATACATCGCTGACAGTGGTGTATCTACGGCAAAATTAAGTGGATGCTTTAATTATCTAGATCTGCAGCAGATATAGAACCGTGTTTTGATGTTGTACAGGGGTATTCACTTTTGATTGGAGATATTCTGACAACTTTATTACGAGAAAATCTTTGAATTTAACGGTATTTCAGAAATTTTCGGAAAAAATGAAGAAGCATACATGGGTATTCCCTTTGTCTGATCTGATACAGCCGAACACTCTTCTAGGACAGTTTGAACGTATCGGATCCGTGAAGATGGTAAACATGAAGTCTTTCTTTGTTTTTTTTTTTTTTTCATATAATCATAAATAATGACATCAATTTCTTGTGGATCGATGCAGCTTACATCTTACGCAATTTAAACGAATACAAAAAGTAAAAGTATTACATTGAAGACATGCATACTGTAGTTCCAGGACGAACATTTTCAGCCTGTGATTTCGAGCAAAGGCAAAACAAACACGGATTGTACATAATAGATTGTACACATATTGTATTTATAGAAATTTTCAAAATATGTTTCCTTTAAATTAATATTTCACACATTTTCTCAATGTAGAAATATCTCTTATCATTTCTAATACTTAGTAATTCATGGTACTTGTCCTGACATTATGCGACGTCATATGTGAAAATGACGTCAAATGACGTCGCAAACGATATACCATACCCTCAATTCACATTAAAATATTTTGCTTCAGCAAGGTTGTAAATCACAACGTTGGCCAGTTCTGAAGTGCTGAAATATGGTATTATCAAAATATAAAAGATGAACGTTGTGGCAGATTAGGCCGATTTTGCCGTTCGTGGCTCTGGTCCTTTTTGTTATTAATATGCTTAAATTTCATAACTTTAAGTCCCAATTCCCCTTTTGTTGTCATAATATTTGAAAAAATATATCTAATCATGAATTTGTATTAGAAATCTCATTTTGATAATATTTTGCCGTCAGTATTTCAAAAACTTTCTTGCTCGCTTCCGCTCGCCAGAATTTATTACATACTTGTACGTTATTTTCAAATGATGCTGCGCTTTCCTATATACAACACATATAATGTAACATTAGGTCAATAAACAAGGGCACTAAGGAAACGAACAGAAACTGAAAAAGACACGAATAGCGAATTTTATTCCAATTCTTGGAAAAAAAATTCGCTGGCTCGCTATCGCTCGCCATTCACTAACAAACGTTGTCAGTAGAGTCTATGCTCCTATAGGAAATGCACAAGTGAGCATGCGCAGAGCGTCATTAGCATATCATAATAAACAAACAAATCATACATGTGTCTTGGAATATTTGAAACTTTTGCCATTTTAATATATTTATTTAGAAAGAGAGAATTCTATTAGAAAAAGGAAATCTTTACAGCAGAGTTGCGTGATAACACAAAGATATTCGCCAAAATCCAGTCTCAATTACTTCAAAGAGAGACAACTCTTGAATTTTTTTTCAGAATTTCCTCTGACATATACAGCTTTATTACACGACTTGCACTACCCTTAATATTGACAGGAATTTAAGTAATGAAAATACGATAACTTAAAGAATATATGAAAATTAAATATGACATGTACAGGTACATGTTAAAATGCTCAGAAGGCACTCCATCAGGAAGAGAACACAACCCCCCTCCCCCGTCACTATCTCTATATAGCTCTACACAATATGTGTCAAGTCAATGAAAAATTGTGTCAACTACCAAAAGAAAGAATTGTTGTTTGATAAATAAGATAAAATACAGTCACTTTAAATTAAAGAAATAATTTCTCATCATTTATATAACTTGTAAGTTGAACGTCAAATTTCCATTTTCATATTGATTTTGGTGTTTAAGAGACATTATTTTCGTTATTTTCTATTTTATAACTCTGAGAACACAATTTAGTTGTATACATGGTAAATGCAAATGATTTTCAGAGCCATTTTTCAATTTGGTGTACATCATTACATGTATTTTACATTTTCATACAGCCTACATTTACCAATACGGTCAAAATTCATGAATAGCATAATTTTTGCTTCTTTTGCATTTGGTCTTCAGCAACTACCATTTGGTATTGGAATTCCTAATAAAAATCAATTTGAAATGCTAATATATGGAAAATATGAATTTCTAAAAAGACATTTTCATATGTGTATTAGAAAGTTGATTTACACTGCACTGTGTACATGGTGGATATATGTGGACTACCAGGCCAGTGATACACTGAGCATCCATGGTTTTGTATGGGTTCAATTTAGCTTAATTGCCAGTGAATTTCTATGAAAATCTAACACAAATTGGTAAGACAGCTTGTGACACCCTCGGCCCTCTTTTTTTTTAATAACACAAAACTTTTAATAATTATGCACACATTCCTTCAACAATTGAAATCTATATTAGGTATTATTTAGTTGCAATAAATGATTCGTCTTGATAATACAATGACATGTCTCTGCTCAAGAGGGTTGACGCAAAAAACGATAGAATGACGCACATTGAGCCCTATACGAAAAGAAAGAAGAATTTCTGGAGAATCTGACAAAAATTGCACTGTACCCGTAATATTTGCACTTGATTTTACACAATTTTTTTCTATTTCATGCCTAAAATAAGTATGTTTTTTCCCAAAAGCCAATAAAATTTTCGAAAATTTCTAAAAAAACCAATTCTTGATCGATTTCAACACTGTTTTCACTCAAATTTCGATCAAAACATGAAGTATCTAAGAAAGATAACTCGCATGGTTTTACAATGGATTTTCCTTCGCTAATTGGAGTACTACATACACTGGTATGAATTGAGGGGGTGAGCAAGAAAGACAACTCCAACTTTTTTTTAGTTAATTTGCATAATTTATTCAAAAGCAAAAGTTGCATAGACGTTTGTTAGTGCCATTTGTTGTATTTAAATATTTGAACTGACCATCAATTTAATCAATTACTATGATGTGAAAATTCAAAAGATTTTAAGCGGTTAGCTCGCCATTGCTCTCCAGTCACCTGTTTTATTAATAATTAGAGACAGAACTGACAATCATTAATCAATCAATAGCTTTACTTTCTTGCGTTTGTTTGTTTGTTTTTTTTTTTTTTTTTTGCTCTTCAAAAAATTCGGACTTTGGGTAACCCCCCCCCTGAAAAAAATTTCTGGATCCGCCCATGGAGCTTACCTACCTCCAAGAACATTATGTCATCACACCAGCGGACAAAGCCTAAAATAATTACACATTTACTTGCCAAAAGTACTATTTCGACAGTCTAGTTAAAGGGACGGTGTCCCTTAAAATTAATTAGTTCTACAAAATTTTGTTATGCAAAATCTTTCTTTTCATATGAAAGTATGCATTCTCATTTGTTCAAAAATCTAACGCACACTCTCGCAGTTATAGACCTTTAAAAACGTCATTTTGGATTTGGAGTGCGCAGCTGTAATTCATTCGACTAGCGCCACCTACAATGTATTGAGTTTTTACTAATGAGGTATACGGAGATTCAATTATTACAAAAGCGGTTACTGCATATTTTCAAATATTTTTATGGCTCATTTTTTCCTCTTTCTAGACCGTTTGGGGTAAAATTTACATTAAAGGACACTGTATCTTTAAAGAGTTGGGTTTAAATTCGACACCTGGAAATCCCCTTACACCCCAACAAACCTTTCTGCCTCTGAAACAATAGATAACCACAAATCAGCTCTTGCTTCCTTTGGCTTCCACACTAACAATTTAGATTTAGATTTACCATACTTATACTGCATACCTAAAATGCATAAGAATCCGTACAAACAACGTTTCATCACTGGTTCCTCAAAATGTTCTACCAAATCTGTATCGATCTTACTCACCAAAGTTTTATCTGTAATCAAATCTGGGCTTCAAAAATATTGTTCGACAGTATATTGTCGAAGTGGTATCAACCAGACGTGGATTTTAAAGAATTCGAGGGAACTTTTAGAACATCTGAAATCCACTCATTTAAGTAAAGTTCATTCGATCAAAGCCTTTGATTTTTCGACACTTTACACTACAATTCCACATTCTATATTGAAAGAAAGACTCGCAAAAATTATAAGTTATGCGTTCACAAGTAAGAACGGTAATCTCAAATACAAATTTATTGTTGTGAACTATGACAAAACCTACTTTGTGAAAGAAAAAGTCCGATTCTGAAAATAAGTACACTGAAACAGATATTATTCAGATGTTAAACTTTTTGATCGACAACATTTTTGTGGTGTTTGAAGGAAAGGTATTCCACCAAATTGTCGGAATTCCAATGGGGACCAATTGTGCCCCACTCCTTGCCGATATTTTCCTTTACTCGTACGAAGCTGAATTCATTCAAACTTGGTCTCTGAAGGGAAAAGATACTTAGCTTCTTACTTCAACTTCACTTACAGATACATAGACGATGTGTTGTCCATCAATAATCCAAAATTCGCGGATTACCTGAGCAGTATCTATCCTTCAGACCTTGAAGTCAAAGAAACTACTGAGACAAATAATTCAGCATCCTATTTGGACATAATGTTGTCCTACGACACTGATGGTCACAAGAACACCTCACTCTATGACAAACGTGACGACTTCAATTTCAGCATTACAAATTTTCCTTTTCTGAGTAGCAACATCCCTTCATCTCCAGCTTATGGCGTATTCATATCTCAATTATTACGCTATGCAAGAGCAAGTACCAAATATATGGATTTTGTTCTGAGAGCTAGGCGTCTTGCAGATAAGCTTTTCAGTCAGGGATATGTTTGTGACCGACTAACATCGTCACTGAGGAAGTTCTACGGTCGATGTGGGGAACTCGTCATACACTATGATGTCCCACTCTCCAGAATGGTGGATGGTATTGAAAAACTTTTATACTTTCTTAGATATGTCATAGGGAGGTGAAACATATCTTTGATCAATAGGTCAGTCTTCTTGATTCAACACTCAAATTACTTCCTTTTACAGTAATGGAATGTCACAGTTAAGGAGATGAAAGAAAAGACGAAACAAAACCTTAAATGAGAAAAACATCAGATGTCAAACAATGCGAGAAAATGAAAAAGACACAGCCATACCACCACTTTACTTTTCGAAATCTAAAAGTAAACTTCCACTGACAACTACTCTTGATTTTGAGGTCTTTCCAACACGCGATGAGTTAGATATAGCTATTGACATCTACCAAAATAATTATCCAGTTTATTGGAGGTAAATCTCTTTCCTGTCTGCAAAAGAAATCATAGACATTGTCCTTGAAAGTAAGGATAGAGAAAACAACTGTTGCCAATAAAAACAATGCAATGTGATGAGAATGCCACATTTATAATTGACACCACTAATCTCAAAAACCATCGTGATTTGTATGTAGATGACAATGGATTATGGAGAAGACTATCTAGCTGCTGTTTGTATGTGCAGAAGGACAGTCACTGGACACAAGTCCTCTCTTCAAGAAATTGAAGCCTTCGATTTTATATAATCCAAGAATTACTTTAAGCACCAGTCAACAACAACTTTCCACAAGATTATGTATACTGTTAAAGATAAAAGCCAAAATTTTCTTCAGTATGCTGTTGTTCAATACTATTTCGAAAATGGAGAAGGTTGTTTCAGTCAATAGAAATGTCCCTCATGGAATAAGCAAAGGGACAAGGCCATATATAAGAACAAAGCCAAGCACATTCAATCAAATAAATCAAAGTCGTTCAATGCAACACCAAAAAAAGTTGTAGCTGAAATTTACAGAGCAAGGTGGTGACATCGATTTCAAGTCACCATCAGACTTGCTTTTAGATAAAATGCAGATTTACAGTATAAACCGTTCGAATGCAACAACGTTTCAAACACGTGGTAAAGCAGAACCTAGGTTCGAGTCTATACTAAATATGAGTATTGATTTAAAGAAGATCCTGATGACAATCTCAACAGCACTCACAATAGAGCAGAAAATTAAGCATCGACGGACCACCAGAAAGCCAGATAGTGGGACCAGGTGCCCGGGAGGAGTAAGCATCCCCTGTTGGCTAGCCGCATTGAAGGCTCATTTGTCAGAAGCTTCGAAGTCTTTCAGGAGGGACATGCACGCTGCTTTTTGGCTACAGACCAACAAATTTTAAATATTGCTGCCAGGACACAGTAAGCATTGATCCAACCTTCACTATTGGCCCTTTTTACCTAACATGCACATTACTTCGCCATCCTGTATTCGTGGATAGGAAGACTGGAAGTCATGCTCTTTTACCTGGGCCTTTCCTAATGCACCTTCAGAGACAACAGGATGATTATGAGTATTTTGGTAGAATGTTTTCGCATAGTTTACATGTTAATGTAGTCAAGCATTTGAAATTTTCCTTTACAAAATGTCTTGAAATTTCTAAAACGTGGGTCCTGTAGCATCATATCCCACCCTATCTGCTACATCTTTTGGTACATTTTTGGACATTATAATTTTCATACTTTTTGGCCATATTACATTGTTTAGACTTAGGATCACTGGCGAGGGTTTAGTACCCGAAACGTGCATGTCTGGTCCATGCTGTAAATTTGTCAGGTTTTAAGTGATGCTATTGAATTTGAAGACGTTTAACATCTGGGGCACAGATGCGATAAAGCACTGATAAATGGATTGAAGAAAACACATAGTTTTCAAGGAATACATCTTTTATGTGAAATCGATTTACGAGAAAAGTGAGAGAGTAAGCTCAAATCCTTAAGATTCACATCTCGAATATATTCTATCATACTAAATGATCACTGTGGAAAGTAGATTTTGGTCTTCTTGTTAAACAGAGGGTGATGTACGCTGCATTTCATCAACAGAATTGTCATTGTTTTGACGATCTGTCCAGTTGACTTCAAAATCGTTATGGTCACCGAGTTGGTAGTGATATCTCATAATAAGGAGCTTCATCCGGAATAGTAGCCTGCTCTTAGTTCTTACTCTGAAGCCAACCATCCGAGCGTTCCGTTCAGAGGTCGTGATCGATAGTTTCAAAAGGCGCCCGTGCTGACTTTCGATTAGGGTCTCCAGGGTTGTTTGGAATTACATAAGAGTCGTGATCATTGTCTAATAAACATCAAAGAAGTACCTAACCGTTATTCAGTCTTAAAGTGGAAAAGCAAAATCGTGAGAATTTCAATCGAAACGGTTGCGAACCCCGAAAGAACAACATTCCGAAGTGAGACCAGGTGCCCGGGGAGTGTCAGCGTCTCCTGATTGCATGCAACACCCGTCGCATTTTGTCAAATTCGGTGATTTCCTCGATGTACAGATCAGGTAAGCATGTCTTGTTTGGTGATGACGACAGCCATTCAATCTCAATGTAGCATCCTGGAAAGGGGGATCTGATATGCTTTTGTAATATCCCCGAAGCGAGCGTGGAACTTCCGCAATGATGATTTCAGCCGTTGTGTGATATAACCCTAACAAGTAGCTTACTTGCAAGCAGTCTTGCTCTAATGATGAAATCGTCATATTTGGAACATGCCCTGGCGTACCGCACCAGCTGAGAAACATAAACGCCATAAGCAGGAGAAGACGGAATGTTGCTACGCATGAAAGGGAAGTTAGTTATGTGGAAGCTGAAATCGTCACGCTTGTCATACAGTGAGGTGTTCAAATGGCCGTTTGCGTCGGAAGATAGAAGTATATTCAAGTACGAAGCGGATCTGTCGCTCTCTGTTGTTTCCTTGATCTCTAGTTCATGAGAATAGATTTCATGTAGATGGTCCATAAATTTCGGGAAATTATTGATGGACAACATGTCATCTATGTATCTGAAAGGTAAAATTGAACTGAGATGCGAGGCGCTTACGCACAGTCGAGAGGAAGGTCTGGGATGAAAAATAAGTCCGCAAGCAGTTGGGCGCAATTGGTACCCAGTGGGATTCCGACTATCTGCTGGAATACGGTTCCTCCAAACACCACAAAAATGTTGTCAGAACTCCAGCATCCGGATGATATCGTCTTCGGTATACTTTTTGCTTGAATCAGAGTGTTCCTTCACGAAATAAGTATCCTCGCGCCGTATGACGAGGTATTTGCATCTCCTATTACCATTTTGTGAAAGAAAGATGTTGCGAATAATGTTGGTGAGTCTGGAGAAGTCAAAAGACTTTATAATGGTTATATGATTGAAATTGGTGGCTTTTAAATTTTCCAACAGTTCCTTAGATTTTTTTAGGATCCACATCTGATTGATTCCATTTCTTGAATAAGTTGTCTCTCAGTATGTTTGAAGACCTTGCTTGATGCGAGTTAATATTTTCGTAAGTAAAATGGAAAGATGTTTCGTGGAGCACCCGGACGAACCGGCGATAAAGCGGTGCTTGTAAGGATTTTTGTGCATTTTGGGAATCCAGTAGATTTAAGGTAGTTCAAGATTAGAGTCATCGGTGTGAATACCGAAAGTTGTGATCAGAGCATTTCGGATACAGATAAATTTGTAAGTCTGTATGTTGGATTTCAATGTGCTGAATGTAACCCAATTTCCTCTTTCATGCATTTGAAATAGTACGCCTTGCAAACGAATGTAAAATTGTTTGTCGCTTTGTCAGCAGGAGCGATGATATATTTTTCATGGAGGTCGGAAAGTTCTTTCGCAACAACAGGGTCATAAAAAATTGACTCGTGTCTGTTGTTAACTGAATGCCGAAGACGCCCAATTCTTCTTTTAAGTAATTCTCCTTTGGATTTCATCCATTCGGACAGTGTGTCTAGTTCTAACTCACACCAATATGGACTTTGCTGCAACAAGCAAAATTCACCGAGATTCTTGAATACTGACGCCGCCAGTTTAGTTTCGTTTTCACTTTCGTTTTACCCTCAAATATAATTTTTTAAGTTGTGCAGTTTATAAGAGAATATGTCACTTCTAGGATGTAAACGTTTCAAATTGAATAGCATCATTTAAGAACAGATAAATTGGCAACATGGACTATTGATAATAATTACTTCAATTCATAGTTTTTGTAAAAATTTAGTCTGCCAGTTTCTTCTATCTGTAATTTCAACGATCCATATATATTTTTGCCAGCCAAATCAGCTTCATCTTTTCACAGCTATAGGCGATAAATTAAAAATGACGTTTTCAAACGGCTATAGCTGCGAATGTATGCTTTAGATTCGCCTGAAAATTTTAATTTATACAAATGAGAATGAAAACTTGCATATGAAAAGAAGATTTTGCATTATAAAATTTTGTAAAATTAGTTAATTTTCAGGAATAACATCCCTTTAAAGAATTACTGCTTTTGAAACGTATGGGTGGTGTCACTGGTGCTAGGGTTTTGATGGGTGCAAGTACATCTCCCCTTATCTCGAAGAAGTCGTTTAACAACAATTATAATCACTAATAGTGTCATTACTAATGCCCAAGACAGGAAACCTATCAATACACAATAAGTAAGAATGCAATATCAAAGACAAAATCCACTTGATTCCAAATTATTTCCTATTGACATACAAATTTACTTCAACATAATTCTCATCATCATCATCATCATCATCATCAAAGACATCATCTGACAATTCAAATTTGCCAATTTCCTGAAGATCATATTTTGAAGGTAAACACCTTTTCTTTACAATCTGATTCTTTTTAAATAACCCAGTGCCTAGCTTCTTTCCTTTGTATTTTCTATTAAATAGATTTCTTATTTTCTTTACGTTAAATGATACAACAACTATCAAAATTAGTGAACAAATAATTGTTATATATATGGATGAGCCAATATATACGTTATAACATCATCATCGTCGTCTTCATCCTAAGAGATGGACATCATATGTGTACTAGTATTTAATTTCAACATCAAAACTTCGATATTTTTCAAGATTTTGTAAATATGTTTTTTTGCAGTTGATAATCGGTGTAAATTCTCCACAAGTAACTACAAAACATAGACTTGTAAAAATGTACGCAATTACATGAATTCTCGACATAATAAATTCGCTATATAAAATTTGTTTTAGGCGCGATACATTCATTTTTGCGTTAGATGGCTTTTTGTGCGATAAACTCATTATACTGACGTACTTCCTACCGAACGTAGGCTCGTAAAACATGTCGCGCTCTAGGGAACGCCAAATTAACAGACACTCAAACATTTAGAGAGCTAATTACAGAGCTCTCCATTTTATTTATTGAGCTCTCTAATTCAAATAGATCTCTAACTCAATTAAAGAGCTCTCTTATACAACTTACCCAATTAGAGAGCTCTTTAATTTAATCATTGAGCTCTGTAATTAGATTAGAGAGCTCTCTATTTGAAGTAGTGAACTCACTAATTGAATTATTGAACTCTCTAATTCAAATAGAGAGCTCTCTAATTCACCTACAGAGCTCAATAATTAAAATAGCATGTTCTCTAATATACTTATCCTTGAATGAATTAGAAAGCTCTCTAATTGAATTAGAGAGCTGAATTAGAGAGCTCTATAATGGAATTAAAGGGCTATTTAATACAACAAAAGAGCTCTTTAATTCAATAAGTGCGCTCTTTACTTCAATGAGTGCGCTCTCTAATTATACATATATAAAGAGCTCTCTTATTGAATTAAAAGGCTCTCTAATTGAATAAAAGAGCTCTTTAATTCAATTAAAGAGCTCTCTATATTTCAATGGAGCTCTATTGAAATAGAGCTCTCTATTTGAATTATTGAGCTCTCTAATTCAAATAGAGAGCTCTCTAATTCAATTAAAAAGCTCTCTAATACAACATACCCAATTAGATACCTCTTTAACTGAATTATTGAGCTCTGTAATTAAATTAGAGAGCTCTCTTTTTGATATAGAGAGCTCATTAATTGAATTATTGTGCTCTATAATTCAAACAGAGAGCCCTCAAATTCAATTACAGAGCTCAATAATGAAAATAGTGAGCTCTATAATTTTACTTATCCTTAAATGAATTAGAGAGCTGTCTAATTGAAATAGAGGGCTCTTTAATACAATTAAAGAGCTATTTAAATAATTTAGTGCGCTCAGTTGTAATTATACATATACATGTATAGAGAGCTCTCTAATTGAATTCAAGGGCTATTGAATTGAATTAAAGAGCTCTGTAATTGAATGAAAGAGCTCTCTAATTGAATGAAAGAGATCTTTAATTGAATTAGAGAGCTCTTTGATTCAAATAGAGAGCTCTCGAAATATTTGAGTTTCTGTTAATTTGGCGTTCCATAGGGCTCGGCTTACGACCTTAGCCCCGCAAGGTTTACAAACGTAATTTAGGCAGGAAGTACGTATGAAACTAACTGTATAAATAATGAAGTATCATCATGGTAAGTCAAAAGACGATAGACTTAGCGTGCAAAACTGACAAAAACGCAAATCCCAAGTTCGAACTTGACCTTGACTTGATCATGGTCAGGTCATGGGCAACATGTGTATGAAAGTTCGTTGTAGGTCAAAGTTAATAGATTTATACCAACTTTTCTTCAGACAGATACATAGACAAACATGGTGAATCGCATATCCCCCTAACACTTAGCTTGTTCAAGAGTGTCAATACTGGTCGATGGGGTACAATGTGCCAAGTCAAAGTTCAATGAAACCATATATACACAAGGCATACAGACGAGGATGTGAAAATAGACGACAGACATACGATGTGTCATCACAATTGATCAACGGAGTGTTCGACTCGGTGTTGATAAGCTCAAAAGATCTTTCCCACGGCCTGGTGCACGTTGACCAATCACGTGACATACAACAATCCCCTATACAGCGGCGCACTAGACGGGGCAGAGTCATTCGGTTACCTAAGCGATATGAATAAAGTGCTATGTAACCAATGTGGAACTCTCTTTACTAGAAAGGACAATTTTAAGCGACATTTTTTAGAAAACCATGGAGATGTTAAAAAATAAAAGTTCCATCTTTTAATTGTATGTTATGTGACAAAATTTTCACAAGGAGAGAGAACTTAAAACGACATATGCAGAGAGCACATGCATACTTTGAAAACGAGTTGATTGACTCATTTCAATTGTTTCAAGATGGAAAAAGATTACGAAAACATTTCCTCTAGTGAGGATGAAGCGATATTTTGGAGAGAACGAGGAACAGTGAGGAAAACAGTGACAAAAGTCTAAATGACTCGAAGTCCGAGAAAATGTGTCTAGATGATGCCGATTCTGAGGGAACTGTAGAAGGTGGAATACAATGCCTGAGTGAAATTTCGGAGACGAACGAACGTAGTGATACTACATGTATCACACATACCATTGGATTCACGATGACTAAGGACATGATATACCAAAATGGGAATGTGGTAAACGAACAAAGATATTTAGACTTTTATTTTAGTGAGGGACTTGATCCAAGAGTAGTCAATGTGTGCGATATCGCTGAAGAATGTTTACGTGAAATCCCTGTGCATATGCGTGAACTGAGAAGGCAGTGGTACGGACCCTCCACGGACAATCGAGAAGAAGACGCAGAAGTAGACGATCCGAGCGATCACATCTAAGAATGAAAACGGACATTCATATACTCTATTTGTGATCGTGAACAGAATGAAAACGGACATTCATATACTCTATTTGTGATAGGAGGAAAACTTAATACCAAGGGTAACCGGGAATGAAGAATTTGTGATGGGGGTGGTTGGGGGTAAAGACTCTGAGGTAATGGTGGTCGGGGATATAGACTTGGCGGTGGGAATTGAAGAATTGATTGTGCTTGATAGATGGTTGGGAGTAGATGCTGTCTTAGGAGGTGGAGAGGTTAGGGTACTTAGAATTGTCGGTCTGGTCCTTGGAGTTGTAGAAATGTATTGTGATGTCGAATCTATTTAGGGAAAAAAAGTTTTAATTTGTGTCGTTTGTAAATAACAGTTTATTGAAAATAAAAGTTAAAAAGCCAACAGATTAACAAACAGAATGTAGAGAGAGTGATCGATAACTTATACTTACGTTGCTCTTCTATATCAAGTTGGATTTCCATGGTCGAAAAACCCACAAAATTACAAAACTTAATATTTCTATTCATTTATAAAATTAATCAATATAGTATATCGAATAAAAAGGAACTTTTAAGATGAAAAAAAAAATCATAACTCAATACATTATAATAAAAAGAAACCTAAAACAATGGAACAAATTTACCGATGCAATCTGCAAGTCTATGATCCGCAACTGAGCAGATTCTCATCTTGGGTATCAGCTGACAAAAATGTCAAATTTTTACCGTGAGAAAGTGGACACAAAGGCATACGGATTTTAGAGACAAAGATGTAAAATGGCATACTGTGAAACACTTACCAAGACAGCTGTAATGTTTCGTGGTCTCCCTCATCACGATTTCTTTGACTTTTCCAAATTCGCAGAGTGATAAAGGATCAAAGTCCTCACACGTTCCTTTTACTAATATTTGCTTGAATTCTAAACGGTTGTGTGCATCAATATTTCTTACGTAATTACAGTCAATAAAACGTAATCTACAGGGAGAAAAAGGCAAATTTTAATTCCAGTGCCACAGTCTGCAATATTGTCATCAATTTCACATTCGTCACAAGAACTTACGAAATTAATACAAATGAAAAATATTAAGAATTTTAAAGTATCCATTCTTAGATGTGAAAATGTTGAGTATTGTAATAGAGTGTGGCAAAAATTAGACTTTGCAGTAATCTATAATGTAATGAAATAAAATAAATCATATCGTTGACACCCCAATCACTATTTAAACTTGTGTTACTTTAACCTTTGGTTATATTAATGGTCAAATTAGGTACTGATTTATATGTTTATCTACTATCAGAATCATTGTGTCAAGGTACGTTTATTTTTGTTTGGATAAAAACATAATATCCTGTATTTCGGAACTGGTTCGGTTACTTATAAATCTTTTTTTTTGTTAGCAGATATGTCAAAGTGACAAGCAATAGGATAAAAACGATGAGATATTTTTTCAGAGATGAGGTATGACACAGTATTCTAAGCTTCGATATACCAATAAACAAAGCTCTACATTTATCGATGAAATGTCAAAATAGTCAAGCAATATGATACTTAGAAAAAAATAAAAATGATGAGTCGGACTTTTTTCTTTGTTTTTTTTTTTCTTCTATTTTTCAAAAGAAAAAAGAAAAAAAATTAGTCATATTTAGTTAACATACAGAAAGAAAAAAAGGGGCGTAACTTCTGAAAGTTACATATAAAAAGGATGGTTGTGTTGAAATGCTCGCCTTTTTTTTTATTTGATTACAGACATATAGACACCATGAATAGGTAAGTAATTGAACAAACATAATATTAAACTCTTAGTGTTTATTAAATAAAAATTTTTAAAATTTTCATGATTTTTACTGATTATAATTCTTTTTCAGATGCAACTGCGATCAAGTATGTGATATATTAGATCACATCTTTAAACTTATTAATGACGTAGAGGCAATCCAATGCTGGTAAGTTTTATCTCAATAAAAAATTTTCTTTCTTTTTTCATAAAAATTGACCAGCTTGTTTTTTTTAAGGGAATTAATATTTCTAAAAAAGGAAAAGAAACCACTTCATTTTTTTTTCTTCTTTCGTTTAGTATACACGACAGTCATCATCGGAGTGACGGGGAATCATCAACCCCCAAAAGGAGAAGGAGAGACGGGTAAGTTCAGTACTAATCAAATCATTCAAATCATTTATTTATCACCAACAATAAAGATAGATAATTTTTTTGAAGGATTCAAGGTAATTTTTTTTACATATGTTATGAATAAAAAATGAATACAAATACTTATTAATGCCGTTTTCATTCATTATTTATATCGTTTACAGGTTAGGTCCAGTAGACCCAAGGAAATTAAGGTATTTTTTTTTTTACTTTTCTACATCTTCTAACTACAAATTAGATACAAATAGTAATGTAAACAAAATTTTAATCTTGCGTTTCTTTTTATGTAGAAATGTTTGACTGAAAATGGTGTACCTTTTCTTCATTTTTTGTACATTTCTGTTTTTCAGTTTCAGAACATCGACCCCAGACGAACGTGCAGACGGCCAAGGGGCCTTACATTCACCACAACCTGGCCCTGCACAGGGCACTAGTAGTGAAGTGGTGATTTTGGGGGCACCTTCAAACGCCCCCAAAAGTGCAGACGGCCAAGGGGCTTTACCTTCACCACAACCTGGCCCTGCACAGGGCACTAGCAGTGAAGTGGTGATTTTGGGGGCACCTCAAAACGCCCCCAAAAAGGAAAAAAGAAATGTGTAAGTTCTTTCTTTATGATAACTAATCAATATTCATAGATACAATACAAATTAAATATGATGAAAGATCTTTTTTCATGACAAGAATTTTTTTATACATTCAATTTGAAATACTTAATGTTGATATGATTTTATTTTCAGTGGGACCAGTGAAAACACCATCGATATTGGAGACAGTCTCGATGAGTACATTTTTGACATAAGTGAGGTGAACGGGTGAGTTTTTTAATAGGAATTGTGAAATTCAATGTGAATTTAAATATTTATCGCCAAATATATTTTTCAACTTGTCATCCTTAATAAAGATTTTTTTCTTTTTTTTCAGGACGTCGAAAGATCCCATCGTAGTGAACGAATCGTTATAAATAATAGTTTGATGACTATGGACTATATATATTGAACTGACAGGTGAAGGATATATATATATACCTGATAACATGCCGAGTTTGCCAGAAACAGTACATCGGTGAGACTGAGGATGGCCTGAACGTGAGAATCAATAACCATAGGTCATCCATTACCACCGGAAAAATGAACCTACCGGTTGCTCAACACTATAATCAGGATAACCACTCCTGGGAGGACATGGAAGTAGTACCCATAGACCATAATGTCAGTTGGACTACAGACCAGAGAGTAGCCAAGGAAAACTTTTGGCAGTATACTCTGAAAACCATTGAACCAGACGGCTTGAATAAACGCTCTGACACTCTTCATATGAGTAGAAAATACTAAATTCGATTTTTGCACTAGGCCTTTATTTCAGAGTCCTTACTTACTATGTTTATGAGATAGGTTCTGCTTGATCTTCCCTCACGGGTACTTTTTTTGTAACACGCCCTATTTCTTCCGTTTGGATCGGAGGTCAATTGACGAAACTGCGAACGAGCGCTTGACTTTGTCCCAAAACCATATATTTTTCCCTATTTTCGGTTGCCCCTTAAAGCGCCCCTTTTGTCATACCACTTTGTATTCATACCGACTCACGCGTGTACAGTTTAGGGATTTTACCTTAAAATTAATTAATTATTAAGATCCATGCATTGTAAGATTGTTACATTGCTCTGTGCCATAGAAACATTTTACAGAAAAAATTATCAAAATCGGTTGATCGAGTGCAGAGATAATGAAGTTGAAAGCTTGATGATTGGTGTTATTTTTGTGACACAATTTTCTATAGTATTCAATATAAATCTTCTCATGTTGTGGCACCATTCAAATTTAACTTGAAGTGGTCAGTCAGCGTATTGAAATAGCTATAACTTAAATAATCTTACAGCTATTTGAATGATCTGTACATCATTTTGTTTGTAAAGACTTCAGCTTTTCGTCTTATGTTACAATGATAATTAAGTTGTGTCGCCATGGTAACCATTTTAAAAAATGACCACCATCGATTTAAATATACAAATTTTGAAAATCTTAAGAATTTTAAACTTAATTTTCACTTGTTTGACTTGAAAGATAATCGAAATAATATTTTAAGAAATACAAAAAAAAAAAAAATGTGTGATCATTGCTTTTAAAGCACTTCATTTCGGTTGCTATGGCAAAAAAGAAATGATTTTTCATGTATCTTAATGTCGATAAAGATATACATTTGTTCTTTTCGGTGAAATTAAGCTAATTTGAAAAGAAAATATAAAGGAAGAAGAAACAAAAAACAACATGCGATCTAACGAGTCTACCAGTAACAGAGCTATTGCGTAAATAAGCCCCCCTCCCCCCCCCCCCCAAAAAAAAAACACAAAGAGCACACACGAGAGAATCCTTTAGAGTACATACGATAGTTCTGAAAAAAACGTTGATCATTTCATATCATCGTAAATGAAAGTTTAATGTATATATATTTCCCTAGTTCCTTTTTACACTCGTCTCTTAAAGTAAATATAAAAGAAATCGAACACTTTATTGATACATTGTAACTTGTGTGAAATCGTCATGGAAGACATTATCACGCAGTAAATAATCAAGGGGGTCGAGGCGGAAAAATCGGAATGCAGCCAGGTAAACCATGATAAAATTTGGTGTTCTATATATCAAAATAATCGGAAATGTTCAAACTTTAAGTATTTAAGTGCGCAAAATAGAAAGGATGACATCAAAAGTGATACATATTCCCCTGAAAACTGAAAAATGGCACAACTTTCGTTATATTTGGAGTTAAGCTTTTGCGCAACCTCGGTTATCAATCGGAGAGTCCAATCTATCTAACCATACATGAGTTTTATAAAGTGAATATTAATAAATAAGCTGAAATAGCCGCCAAACAGAACGACCCACAAATTCTTCATGAGCCGTTCGCCGTGCCATAGATATTTGCAGCGAGAGGTGTACAAATTCGTGCGTTGTCGTCCAAAAACTCGATAATTTCACCGCTTCTGTTCATATTTTCATTACAAATACAATATATATAAAAAGAATAAATATCACTTTAAAGTTAAGAGAAAGAATCATATATTTTTATCAAAAATTCTGGTAGAAATCGTAAGGTAAGTATAGTGCGGTAACCGATAGATCAGTTTGTCAGCTTGAAAGATCACGTGACTGAAATCCCTATACAGTTCACCGGTCACTTTGCTACAGTATGGATGTATGTTTTATTGGGGGGGTGTTTGCCTTGTTTTTCTTATTTTTAAAGGTGTTGTATGTATTTTTCATTTCATCTCATCTTTTATTTGCCCATTTTTCTCCAGTATCCGTTATTTTTCTTTAGGAACTTAGATAATTTCAATAAATATTCCATGTTCGTAGTAATACCGTTTATCGGCTAGATGGCGGTCTAATTTCATTCATTTTTTCCTGCCATTCATTCCCTCGTTTTACTCTATGATTCCTTTCCTAGCGATCATGTCTAAGCAGAATGGGTGGTTTCCACGTCCCCATTTATTTGTCTGCCTTACATTGTAACGTCCCTCTTCATTGTTTGAATGCTATGGTTTTATGACATTCCTTCCAGAGCATAGCCACATAACACCATTATCTTTCTTCTCTTTTTTTTTCATCATTTTTTCTTTTTTCTTTTTCTTTTTTTTTTCATTTTTTTTCTGAATGTATGTTCTGAGTGTCCTGAAGAAGGAGCCGAGGTGCTCTGAAAATCTGAGGTAAATTAATTTAATGTCGTGAGTCTCTCGCACCATTTTTGTGCTCTTTATATCTTTTATTCTGCGAGAGACATGCATTAGCCTTTGGGCCGATCCGACATTTTCTGAATATTTAACGTTGTTGTTTATTTTTTTCCTGTGCTTTATATATATATATATATATATATATATATATATATAAGCACAAAAAAGGTACAAGCGACCACGACACTAAACGTGTTTAAACCCAGCGGAAGGGACAGCACATCCCTTGAGCCCTCTGGATACGTGTATCCAGAGGGCTCAAGGGATGTGCTGTCCCTTCCGTTGGGTTTAAACACGTTTAGTGTCGTGGTCGCTTGTACCTTTTTTTGTGCTTTTATATCTTTTTTTCCAAGCGACGTGCATTCGCCCTTTGTTGGGCTGATCCGACATTGCCTGAATAGTGAACGTGGTTGTTTTCACCTCTTTTGTGCTGTCTATATATATATATATACGTTTGATATGAAAAAACTACGGATATGAGTGTATATACAACTTTTATAATAACATTGGTGACAATGCATATAATGGATTATGGAATATATATATATGTGTACGTACATGTACGGAGAAAGGTAAATTGATAACTTTCATTTACATGTATAAAACATAATTAGCTTCTTAACATAAAGTATCTCCTGAAAATTTTCAGAAAAATCAAAGCACTAAAGGTACTGAGTGCGAATAGCCAGAATAATATCACTTACAATGTATGACAAAATATTGTGTTTTCAAAGTTATATTTGTTCCTGAACACCTTCGTAGGCCAGTTTATGGAAGTATAAAGACAGAACTAAAATGCAATTGCATAATGTTGTCTTAAAGAATTGAAAGATGATGTCTGACAGTGAAGATGAAAATCAAATAACATCACATTAAATCTACCCCTCCCCCTAAAAAATACAACAATCAAATATCAGACTATCGATTGATGATTCCATATACAAGGTAAGAAGACGAATCTTATTTTCTAATTTGATCCCCACTCTCTCTTTAACCTTTCATGTTCAATGTTAGGTGTGTGCTAAGAATTTGAAGGAAAATTCACTTCTTTTTTAGTATATAAAACATGATACATTCTAAACGGGAATGTTTTGATCTTTTATTTTTCATAATTGTTAATATCATATTTCATGATGGAAGTTCCTAATTTTTCCGTCGTATACAGATTTTATTTTGTGAAGAGGGGCAAAATAAGCCTACTTGAAGTTAGTTTAATGTTACAATGATTCAACTTAATATCTTTATCGATAGCACCGTTTCATTCATATATTGTCCACTGAAACATATAATCACCTGGTAATGGAAAGGGGTTTCCAACACACTGAGTTCATCTCAGTACATTCAGATGCAATTTTTCATTAGGTCATGCATGTACATAACACAACAGCTCGATTCATATAGATATAATTCATTGATTCAGACAGTGATAAGACTTTATACCGATCATGACGCTGATGCAGTCCCAAGGTACATGTAAACAGAGTAACATCGTTTATACATACTCAGTAGACGGGGCTCCCATGAGTGAAGAAATCAGGCAATTGCTATGTGCTATTCGCACAAAAACAAGCGACCAAGATCTAAGAAACGGGTACAACGATGATAACATGTTTCTGATATGTCTTTGAAAAGGCCTTTATAAGTTAACAATAAGCATTCCAATTGCCTCCGGCCATTCCGCATCCTATCTTAAAAGGAAAAGCGATAGTGCAAAAATTAGATTGTCCAAGTTTATGTAAGCACTCTATCTGGCTTCTTCGGTATCTTTGTATGGTAATATTTGACGGTCGGATTGACCACATTTCCCATAATCCCACTGAGAAAGAAGACAAACTATATTGGGTTTTGTCTCTCCTTCGAAAATCTGTATGGTTCCTGGTATACCTCTAGTTTTCAAAGTCGCCAAATTTCTGCCTCCCAATTGTTCACGGAAACTGTAATTGTCAGCCCATGGATATTTTTCCGCAATCTGACGTGAAAGGCCATGTGATTTCACTGTCAAACAGTTCACTTGATGACAAATGGCATCCACATTATAATTTTTTAAAAGATCACCATAAACCTGACGATAAGTCATACTTGTTCAATTTATGCTGTGTGTATAGTATTATTCAAATAAATATATGATTGTGACTCTTGTAGCAGTGTGTATGTTTTTCTTTGTATATAGACCACTCTGTCAACAGCATTTACAAAACGTACTGAATTGAACAACAACAACAAACAGTTATGAAACACTAGGTCAGCGGACATATAGACCATGGAGTGACTTTGAATACCCCCATTTAAAGTCACCCATTCTTCAAGTACATAGCGGAAGTATAGACCATCTTTTCATATTTTTCTTTGTTTGTTTTTTAAATGATACACGAGTGATTATGACTACCCCATTTAAAAGTCATACATTTTGACCGATTTCTTAGGTGATACCCAAACACTTTTAAGTACATGTCACCTAATACGACCCCATTCTTTAAAGTACATGTCCATGAGTTCATATAAACTCTGTGACCTTGTGACCAACTTGTTCTATACAGACGCATTTGCTGCTTATAGCTGTGAAAACAACATATATATTGATGTAATATCAAATGTAAAGATATGAAAATACTATCACATTTTTTCATAGAGGCTGTAGACAGCCCAGGACAAGCACAGTCAATCTGACGTGATCATCACAGATAAAGTTATCAGGCTTTAAATGATGCTATTGAATTTGAAGACGTTTAACATCTATCCAAATAGACAATGTGTCTAAAAAGGGTGGTGCATGTGTGGGAAGTTTGTCCCGACTTTGTTAGATATAAACTACCTGATAGCATTTCAGTGTCAACATCATAAAAGCATTCACAGGTCGATGTAATATGAAATTCTATTTCCCATCCCGGACCCCAAAGCCCCATTTTACTAGATAGGGGCGCCTTAAGGTTGTTATCATTACAAATAGGATACAATTATCTAAGTAAAAAACGTTGTGACACATGTCTCAATAAATTAGAAGATCATCATACCTTGGTTTACCTTGGCGTTGAGATCTAATGTTAGGCTCTGTCTCTGCTGATCCGTTTAGTGTTCTTAAACTGTTCCTGGCCGCATCCGGTCCATAGCAAGTCGGAATTTTTTGATAAAAACCCTTCCAGTGGGCGTTCAGTTATTTTTAAAAAGATATTTTCCACGACATTCGCAGACAGGGAATTCCAAGTTTCGACAGCCCTTTGTGTGGAGCTAACTTTACGGACATTGGTTCGGCTGTACTTACTATATATTCCTTTTTTGGTGGCCTCGTGTGATGTTTGTATTTAAGGGAAAGATCTTATTTTTGTTTACATGGTCCAGATTGTTTATAATTTTTGTGTCGCCTGCGAAGCATAGCGACACTTAGGGATCACTTTGTCCGTTGTCCTTCTGTCTGTCACACCCTATAAAAGTGATTCCTGAGTGTCGCTATGTTTCGCAGGCGACACATGCATTCCTTGGAATGATTTTGTAAGTTTCGAACATGTCAGCCCAAAGTCTTCTATATTCAAGGGTTGGGAGGCTCAAATGTTTTATACGATCACTAAATGGGAAATATTTTAAGTTAGTAGCTTTGTTGCCCTTCTTTGAACATTTTCGATAGAGGTAACCCTTTTCTTATATAGTACAGACCAGATGTTACTACCTTATTCAAGATGTTGTCTGACTAGGCTCTTGTACAGAGTCAAAAACAGTTCTTCATCCAAATAGCTGAAAGATCTTTAAATGAGGCCAAGAATTTGATTAGCTTTTTTGACTTGTTTGCATATATGCGTTTGATACCTAAGTCTTATTCGTTGTTTGTTTTTGTAATTTCTTTTCCAGCCATTGTGTATGTATACTTTATTTGTCTTCCTAGATGGAGATGTTTACATTTATCTATATGTTGAATGTGAGGAGCCATTCATTTGACCAATCTGTGAGTTTGTTTGTTATCTTGTAGCGTGAGTTGTTGGTTTGAGTTGTTGACTGTTTATGTCGTCTGGTTGTGAGTTGTTGACTACCGAGTCGAGTTTGGTGTCGTCTGCGAATAGCTCTGCTATGTTATGAACGAAATCTGGGAGGTCGTTGATATATATCAAGAATAAAATGGGACCTAACATACTCCCTTGTGGTATCCCACTTGTGACATCCCCAGTCTGAATGTGTATCGTTTATCATAATTAGATTCCTGAAAATATTTTTGTCTTATTGAAGTAGAGGGCAATATCCTGTTATTCATGCAGCGGTGCGAATATTTTTTTCAACATCTCCTTTGTTCCACTACCTTTATATTTATGGAAAGTGTTAGATATTTAACGTCTTCAAATTCATTAGCATAATTTTAGAGCAGATAAATTTACAGCATTGACCAGACAAACATGTTTTAGGAATTTAACCCTCGTCAGTGATCCTCAATCTAAACAAAGTAATATGACACTTGGGATTGGTATCTAAAAGTTCAGATTCACACGATCAAAGACAAACATAACAAATCGTTCATTTTTCATCTTCATTTTACATTGATCCAACATTTCATGACATAGATCGAAGTCTTGAATGCCATTTTCAATGCAGGCAAACATGATGTGTCATCTCCCGAGTCCTTGATACCATTAAGGGCGGGCCACTCAGATACAACGGAAATACATGCGAACTGGGTCGTTCATCACATTAATACGCATGAGTGCTTTGAAGTCATTTAAGAATTTAACAGGATCATCTTCGGGGTAACCCTCTAATTTCTTGATTTGAATAGGCAACACAGCAAAGTTCTGTTGGTGCGAATTTCTATGCACTATATTGGGGATACCGTGGTATATTCGACCACTGCCGAACCCATTTTCAACGTATTGTAATGTATCAACATCGTAAGGATTATCTGATGCCATACTTACAGTAGATGTTTACCTTCGCAAATGTCGAATTTCCTCTGACCAAGAAGATTGCGATCATTTAGCAGCATAAAACATGAAAAATTCAATAAATTCCGGATTCTCCACCATGTTAGATACTGGGGATGGGTATCTAAAGTTCAGACTTGTATCAAAGACAAACATAACAAATAGTTCATTTTTTCATCTTCATTTCTCATTGCGCCCGAACAAAGTTACACGGAATTATACGGAACGCACCAACAACGGATCCGGGTTACCACAAAAGAGATGATCTGGGTCACCAAGACGCTTTTTCAATATTCCACAACTACCTCAGGTCAATCGTTTCTAAACATTGTGGTTCTGAGACTTGGTCCAAACCCTCTCTTAAAGAATTCTTATAATTAGTTATAGACTCTACCAATCCAAGGAAAAAGCAACTTTAACTTTGAGTCAGCACTATAAGGTATTATATATGTGTGCGTTTCTCGGTGCTCTCATACCGATTTACAGTAATAACAGAACAGGTAACTCCAGTCTAACCACCATTCAATTAAATATGTTAATCTTTGTGTCATTGACCAATAAAATCGACGGACGAAAGGGCTAGCAAACAGTTCGAATAAGCGAGGAATGCATTATTACCTGTGACATATTTTAATGATTGTTTACACAAAATCATCATCATCTGAAATTGTAATGAAAGCGTCTGTATGGATTATTAGCTTTGAAAGGGTCGCCTTTTCCTTCTTCCCCTCCTCGATTTCGTCTGTCGTCTGGATCTGGTTCGTATTGACACAGCTGCTATGGATGCAATAAGTTCATCGTCACTGTCAACACACTGGTAACGTGCGATCTCAGGCATTGATCGATCACTCAATATTATTTGATATTCTATGATATATATGTAATGCATGAGAAACAATAATAAAACTACATTGATACATTTGTATCATTTTATATATAAAAATAGGATTTTTTTTTTCAATGAAACTTTTTTTCACATTTCAGGTCTTAACATTTTTTTTCATCGCTTGGAGTTGTATAACCTCACACGCCCATCCAAATACTGGTACTGTCGTTGAGAAACATTCCAAGCATAGAGCGTGAAGTTACGTCCTGCCTCAAAATATCTGAAAAATTAATATTTCACACGTCCAACCAGGTAATGATAAAGGAGCTGGGCTATATTCCGAGAATATAGATTATAGTTGTTTCCCGCCTCAAAAAGTCTGAAAAATCGGTTTGTTTATATTTGGAACAACTTATCATTAAGTAATTGCATTCAAATAAAGTCGGGAAAAGACGTTGTTAGTTACTGGAATAGGGCGTGGTACTGATTCCATGCAGCGTTGTCACGTCCTAGTCCAAGGAGTTAGATCAATGCATAATTAATTGCGGGTCTAAGACGTTAATATTCGCAAAAGTAACAATCAAGATCTGCTCCCAATGTTTTAATTTTTTCTTCCGAAAGCAAAGGTCATTGTCTGGCAGGACCAATCAATTCCTGTATAAGCATCTATGTCTTGTATATTTGTTTCTTGACGTCATTTAGAAAAAATGTATCTCGATACACCATGGAAGTCAGTGAAGCATGTGAGAACAATTAGAAAGATAAATTGTTTCAATTTTGTGTAGAGATCAATGACTTCACTGATGAATAAATAAATGAATCAAAAGAAGAAATAACAAATTTATTTATATTTGTATATTTTTTATTGGAGGTTATTCCATGTATATATTATACAATTATTGACTTGGAATTCGGGCAATGTATGATTTGTTGGACCTGAATATAAAATATTGCCCAAGGCCGAGGGCTTATTTTGTCTGAAGGTCCAACAAATCATAGAGAAATTTGTACAAATATTTATTGTTTTCCGATTACTCGAAATAATGAATTAAAATTCTCTCCAATTTCAAACCGAAACCAATAATACTGAATACTAGTACAACATTTCTCCGATTTTAACAACATAAAAAATAGCACAAATTAAAGCTTTTCAAAGGTCATGGTCTCAAATGAAAGGTCTTCTCATAAGCCCTCTCTACCCCTCATAGTTGAACAGATTTTGCCCAGGATAAAGTTTTTGAAAGATAGCCCTCTCTACCCCTCATAGTTGAACAGATTTTGCCCAGGATAAAGTTTTTGAAAGATAGTCAAAATTAAGGTTAAGGTCACTAGGTCAAAAATCTTGGTTTCAAATGAAGTCACGTCAAAAAGGAACTACATTTGAAGTATCAAAGTCCTACCCCTTTTCGTTAAAGGGACTGTGTCCCTGAAAATAAATTAATTTTACAAAATTTTGGAATGCAAAATTTGTCTTTTTATATGAAAGTACACATTCTCATTTGTATAAATTTAAATTTTCAGACGAATCTTGCGCAGAGATTCACAGTTATAGACCTTTAAAAACGTAATTTTGAATTTGGGCCGCGCAGCTCTAGTTCATTCCACTAGCGCCACATACAATGTATTGAGATTTTACAATAGAGGTATATGAAGATTCAATTTTTTTTAAATCGACAATATTTGGGTCGTTACTGCATATTTTCAAATAAAACTTTTCTGGCTCCTTTTATGGGATAAATTCTACGTTTTCAATAAAATGATTTTCAGGGACACTGTATCTTTAAACAGATCTAGCACAGGTGAAGGTTTCGTCTACGGATGACAACAACAACACCGATGTCGACGTCAACACTGACAAGAAAATAAAACGTTCCCCCGTGTCTGTCGTTGGCTGCTATGTATAACCCAAACCGGTTTTAAATCAATAGAATAGTGATAAAATTACATTCTTGCCTTCTTCTTCATTGTCAGCATCGCTCTCGATGAATCTTTGAGGCGCTTTTGATTTTCTCTTTCTATTTTCATCGTCAGTTTCAACATTTGAGGTCTCCTCTGCCTTGCTACATACTTTTTTGCCTCTTCTAACGTTTCATAGTCTGAGGAAGCACAGAACAATGACAAATATGGATAATAACCATATCCCTGTATAAAGCACAAGATCGATAATTCAGAAAATCAGAAACAGAAGGCATACAAAATCAGGATAAAACAGGAACCAAAGCAAACGAACAAAAGCCTCCACCACATGAAAAGAAGCGGACTCCCGATATGAGAGTGAGACCAGGTGCCCAAGAAGAGTTAGCATCTCCTGCATGCATGCAACACCCGCCGCTTCAATTCGGTAGAATGTTGTGTAATTAGATTAATAAAGCAATGTACTCAAGACATCAAACAGAATTGGATTCATTAAAAAAATATATACATGCATATAAAAAAGCAATTATAGCCTCTAAAAATATTAAAGCATTTTTCTTTATAGTAAAGATCAAAGAAGTACCTATCAGTTATTCAGTCTCAAAGTCGAGAAGGCAAGGCAAATGTTTAACGTCTTCAAATTCATTAGCATCATTTTCTAGCAGATAAATTTTCAGCATGGATCAGACATACACGTTTCGGATAATGAACCTTCGTCAGTGATCCTGAATCTAAACAATGTAATATGACTAGAATCTGTGAAAATATTGACCTTAATATACCGAAAGACATTAAAATGGCTGGGATGTGATGCTACAGGACCCAGGTTTTACAAATATAAGAAAATGTTGAGAACAGAAATTTTCAAATGTGTTTGAAGAAACATTTAATAATAAAGAAACATCAAACCATTTTTATTTAAAGAAAGGTGGGGATCTTAAACAACAAGGATTTATGAACATCTTCAATCAGGGATCGTATTTCAGTTCTTACATGCAGGAGTTTTAATAGATCTTTGCATTCATAAATGTATGCTTTTAATATATCCCCAGCTATTTTACATCTTTATTGCTTTAATGTTTTACATCGTAACTGACCAGCAGACAATCTGTAGGAAGTATAATTATTAATATATAGTTTAATTGGCGTTCATCCTCTTTGATATAATCATTGCATTTTTCGAGCAAATTCATCAAAATTATTTATCAAAAGATTTTTTGCTTTGTTGGATGGAGTAGGGATGATTTTAATCATCTTGCAAGGAGATATTCACCATCGGTGAGTTTGTTGCTTGTTAGATCAAACACATGTTGTCGTGCATCCTGAACTTTTGATAGCTCTAGATTTCTTTATTTTTATCTTAGCGTTTCGATCGAAATGATGTGCTATGCTGAAATGAAGAAAATTATCCATTCGCTACATCGATAAAACCGTGGGTCACGTGATAATTCCAACTAATTAAATGAGCATTATGCTCGGAAAGAGACAAACGCAATCACGTGGTTATAACATTTAATTATATACTTCAGACATGATACATTGCTTATGACATACATAAATTTTCATTGTGTAACATCCGCTTATGCCTATTACTATCTATGATGGACTGACTGTGTCGATTAAAGTCCGTGAGGTTTGAAAACCTTGCGTTGTTTTTGCCAACTTGGAATTTCGTGTTCTTAGCCACAGGTTTTGATTTATCTCTTTCGTATCCGATCGGATTTTTGTACGAATGTCTAAGAGCCATTTATCAAATTGTTCTTTTTTACACTCATACGAACGTTTATTTCACTGCGTACGCTCCCACTAGTTGTGGTCTCCATTCCGATTTTTAGGAGTGCATTATTTCTCTTCTATATTTTAGTCCGTCCCTCACAAGGATTGGTAACCTCTTCGTTGCCTCTTTTGATGCATTTATACAATCTGTACGTCTATAGCACCATTTGATAGACTCACTTTGTAAGGTTTTGCGTCCTTTGTCGTTTATGACATAATATTTCCATTTGTACTGGTACATTGTTATCATGGATTTGTCGTCATCAGCAGACTAACAAATAAATGGATTTTTTACATTGTACCTTTCTTTAATAGTTTTTTTTACAAGAAAGAAGAAAATCGTCATTATTATATATTTTGTAATATAGGAAAATTTAAGTATCAAAAGAAAAATTCTTTCTTGTGATTTTCTCTGTGAATGAAATTAAAAAAAAAAATAACATAAAGAGAGGCGTAATATGAAGATAAAGCATTTTTTGTAATTTATATGACATTCCATCCTTTTTTATATAAAAAGAATACAAGTAAATTACTTCAATGTCAGCCTTTTTTGGTACAATCTGTTCCTATATGCAAAGTATTCTGTCCTCCTTGGCAGTGGGTCAAAAAATAAATTTCGATCGAAATGATGTGCTATGCTGAAATGAAGAAAATTATCCATTCGCTACATCGATAAAACCGTGGGTCACGTGATAATTCCAACTAATTAAATGAGCATTATGCTCGGAAAGAGACAAACGCAATCACGTTGTTATAACATTTAATGATATATTTCAGACATGATACATTGCTTATGACATACATAAATTTTCATTGTGTAACATCCGCTTATGCCTATTACTATCTATGATGGACTGACTGTGTCGATTGAAGTCCGTGAGGTTTGAAAACCTTTCGTTGTTTTTTGCCAACTTGGAATTTCGTGTTCTTAGCCACAGGTTTTGATTTATCTCCTTCGTATCCGATCGAATTTTTGTACGAATGTCTAAGAGCCATTTATCAAATTGTTCTTTTTTACACTCATACGAACGTTTATTTCACTGCGTACGCTCCCACTAGTTGTGGTCTCCATTCCGATTTTTAGGAGTGCATTATTTCTCTTCTATATTTTAGTCCGTCCCTCACAAGGATTGGTAACCTCTTCGTTGCCTCTTTTGATGCATTTATACAATCTGTACGTCTATAGCACCATTTGATAGACTCACTTTGTAAGGATTTGCGTCCTTTGTCGTTTATGACATAATATTTCCATTTGTACTGGTACACTGTTATCATGGATTTGTCGTCATCAGCAGACTAACAAATAAATGGATTTTTTACATTGTACCTTTCTTTAATAGTTTTTTTTACAAGAAAAAAGAAAATCGTCATTATTATATATTTTGTAATATAGGAAAATTTAAGTATCAAAAGAAAAATTCTTTTTTTGTGATTTTCTCTGTGAATGAAATTTAAAAAAAATAATAACATAAAGAGAGGCGTAATATGAAGAAAAAGCATTTTTTTTGTAATTTATATGACATTCAATCCTTTTTATGCCCCCCTTCGAAGAAGAGGGGACATATAGGTTTGCCGCTGTCGGTCGGTCTGTCGGTCGGTCCGCGACATCAGTTTCCGTTCAATATCTCTGGAATGGATTCACATATTGAAATGAAATTTTGTATACAGACACATCAAACAAAAATCTAGGTCAAGTTCATATTTGGGTCCGATCAAAAAAAATTTGACAGAGTTATGCCCCTTGCATTTCGAAAAATACCAAAATTTCAGGGTTTCCGTTCAATATCTCTTGAATGGAGTTACATATTGAAATGAAATTTTGTATACAGACACATCAAACAAAAATCTAGGTCAAGTTCATATTTGGGTCCGATCAAAAAAATTTTGACAGAGTTATGCCCCTTGCATTTCGAAAAATACCAAAATTTCAGGGTTTCCGTTCAATATCTCTGGAATGGATTCACATATTGAAATGAAATTTTGTATGCAGACACATCAAACAAAAATCTAGGTCAAGTTTATATTTGGGTCCGATCAAAAAAATTTTGACAGAGTTATGCCCCTTGCATTTCGAAAAATACCAAAATTTCAGGGTTTCCGTTCAATATCTCTTGAATGGAGTTACATATTGAAATGAAATATTGTTTTCAGACACATCAAACAAAAATCTAGGTCAAGTTCATATTTGGGTCCGATCAAACAAATTTTGACAGAGTTATGCCCCTTGCATTTCGAAAAATACCAAAATTTCAGGGTTTCCGTTCAATATCTGTGGAATGGATTCACATATTGAAATGAAATTTTGTATACAGACACATCAAACAAAAATCTAGGTCAAGTTCATATTTGGGTCCGTTCAAAAAAAATTTGACAGAGATATGCCCCTTGCATTTCGAAAAATACCAAAATTTCAGGGTCTCTTGAATGGAGTTACATATTGAAATGAAATTTTGTATACAGACACATCAAACAAAAATCTAGAAAGAAATTCCCATAATCACCTAGCTGCTATAGGCGCTATTGCCTACTTTTCTATTAGAAGAAAGGGATGGAATGGATGGTATTATAACTCATTATCAATTTGGTGAATTGATTCAGGATATAAAATTCGACAACGACTTTAGGAAGTTTGATGATGTAGCTCACCAGGTTGTGCATTATTCGTTTTGACAAAGGTTGAAGAGATTTCGAGGAATGATGAATCGGCAAAACCAGATAAAGACATTCAGGACAGACTAAGAGTACATTTTTTTTGCTGCATACTCTTGTGTCGATTTAGACTTAATAGAGAAGTTTATGAACTTAAATATCGCAATATGATACAAAAATGTACAACTTTCCCTGAAGACATAAACTCCGACAGTGCATGTATTTTCGATAATGTTTTCATTTTCGTGCGTTAACATCGACGGCGGGTGCGGCTAGCCAACTTGGGATGCTTACTCCTCCCGGGCACCTGGTCCCACCTCTAGCTTTCTCATGTGCCCCGAAGGAGTCGGCATCCCCTATATGGCTAGCCACAGATTTCATTACAAGTAATGATGCATGACGGGGGTTAAATACCCGAAACGTGCTTGTCTGGTCCATATTGTAAATTTATCTGCTCCTAACTGATGCTAAGGAATCTGAAGACTTTAAACATTTGTACAACTTGGTGTGTGTCACTTCTGGTAGGCCAGGAGTACCCGAGGGCACATGAAGCCAAATTCGATCAATTTCGGTTGGTAGTTTCTTCCAACGGATTTGAAAATTTATTTCTGAAACCTGGGTCCCGTGGTATCTGCTCTAAATGATGCTAATGAATTTGAAGGCGTTAAATATTGACGGTGTCTGGAACAGCGACAAGAGGGAAAAGCCCAGAATGAAAAAAATCGAGCGTACGATGTCGTCAGGTCACCCAACAATTGACGAGTGGAAAAGAGTGTGTAAGAATGTTGCACGACAGACAAGGTAATTACATTTTTTAATTTGCGCATGTACTACACATTTATATGTTCTTTACAAAAGTAATCAAATAGATCTAAAGCTTTAGGTGTTTTGATTTTTAAGTCAACACAGGTCAGGTGCACCCATTTATCACACTTGCCATCTTTTCCCGAACAACTCGACCATTTCAAACCCCCTTATTCTCCTCGTAGTTTGCAGCATACACTTTGCAAAAATAGATGTTTTTATATCCTTCTCGTTTTTGATGGCGGTGAATGATGCACCTTTGGTACATTTACTGATGACATCCACTTTTCTTCGGTTTGAGTACCCTGTTCACACTTTTGCAATATATACATATACATGATACTATACAGTAGAAAATCTGAAAAGGAGAGGCACAATATAAATGCACATTTATGAATATATTTAAAAAGCACAAGAGAAATAAACAACCACGTTAGATATTCCAGCAGTGTCGGATCGACGTAAAGCTATATATATATGTATATATATACAGTCAAAAGGATACCGCGATGACGCATTCCTGAAGCCTTTTAAGTCTATTTGACTGCTTCACAGGAAGCTTTTATTCTTTCAGCCACGAATTTTTTTCCTTGTTGATGCCACACCTAACCCCGTAATTAAATAACAGTTCCGTGTTCGGCGGAATGTCGACTTTCGCGATCAAAAGTATATGGTTTTTACCATCTACCATTTGTAGAGTCGGCGTCAAATTATCTTTCTTACAAGAATGATTAATCCAACGTCCATAACTCATATCGTGACATCCGCTGGGGTATGTCGACGCGTCCACGCATTTAGACTCGCCCTTTGGAGTCATATAGTAAAACATGTAATTTCCTGCCCCTCCCTCCATTTCTTTTGCAATTGTCTCTGCAGCTTTTTTGTTTCTGTGTATGCCATGGTAGTCGCAGACTACCTGTCCCTTCTTTAAAGTCCTGTCACGCGTGAATACTCCCTCACCCTTTTCTGGAACTGCTATTATATCTAAATTGGACCATTTCTGCGTTTCGAGCAGATCCTCTAATTTTATTTCTGCGTTTTTAGTTATAGCCAAAATTTCCATCATTTTCCTTTGTACTAAATTTAACTCTATTTTCACCCCGTAGTTTTCTCTATCGACATCCTTTTGATCTATAATTCGGATTCTGTCTAGGGTTTTTTTGGGCTTAAGTCTCCTCTTCTCTTTATTAATAAATTTTTCTGCCATTTCTTGAATAATATCTAATTTTCTCATATATCTTAACTTCCTCTCACTTGTTCTGCTTGGGGTTTAGAAAGATGGTATTCCTCCCTTATGTCTCCTTCAGAAGGAAGCTCAACGTTAGCAAGAGACTTCCCATTCCTTAGTTTCGCGCTTATGGTACGAGACAACTCTAGTATAGCAGCGGGGGCTTTGCGCTTTCGGGGCGTGTTTTTCTTAGACGGAGTTCCGTTTTCATTGCGTGGTGGTAAAGTCGGGGCGGTGGGCAACCGAGAAGGACGAGGAGGAGGGGATGTGGTCAACCGTGAAGGACGCGGAGGAGGGGACGTGGGCAACCGTGAAGGACGCGGAGGAGGGGACGTGGGCAACCGTGAAGGACGCGGAGGAGGGGATGTGGGCAACCGTGAAGGACGCGGAGGAGTGGGTGGCGCCGGGGTAGAGTTTTTCCTCAGTGTTCTCAAATTGTGTCTGGAGGGGGAGGTGGGTGACGACGTCCAGTCGTGACTGGAGGAGGAGTAGGCGGTTCTCGACGTTTGCTTGTAGACGGTGGCGGGGTTCTGTCTTCGGTAGCCGATTCATCGCATTCCCCGGAAGTTGGATCACCTGGCACCGCTTTAGAAAGGACATGTCTATCTTTACCCTCGTAAAAGTCATGCATTCCTCTCTTGACTTTTAGGTAAGCCACATCTTGTCTAGTATCTGCAATCCTATAATGCTTGTCTCTTGTAATCTCTGAGTGGCAGAGGTGGTTCGAAATGTTCTTTTGCACATCCTCTGGATACAGTTGGCTGTATTGGCTGGTGGACTTTCTTGAGTCACCTACTTTTACTCGCGGCAAGTGGAAGAAATCTTGAAGTTTCGTCACCCCTTCCGAAAATTTCTGAAATCGGTGTCCGTCCTTTTGTAAACAGAAATGTTTACAGTCGGTGCCCGTTTCGCGTATGATTTGATTGCGCACGTACTCGTTGTACTTTTTAAAAATTTCAATATACTCTGAGTCGAGAGTAATTCGAGCCGCGTATTGTAATCCGGTCTTGTGCCTAGTTACAGTTATACAAAGATACTTTTCACCGTCCACTTCTGTCTCGTTATTACGGACGGCATGTATATAATCGTCTATCATTAAATTCTCGATAACGCAGGGACGATGAGAAAGAAGTAGACATGTATAGGCCCCCAGATATCTATTCAAATAGGTCACCTCATACTTGCCAAGTGATCTAGTCTCTGCTTCCTGCAGGAGATTTTTTGCATAGTCCTTGCCTTCGTATACTACCGCCTTTACCTCGTTGGGAGTTGGGGGCAATTCGGCCTTCGCTTTCTTCTTCTTTACCAAAAGAGCCATATCGTTATGAACTCTACCCTTTATTATGTCTACATAATTTTGGAATTGATCGAAGCGTCGGAATTTATATTGACTTTTTGAAATTTCCTCACTACCTGAGTGAAAACCATTTCAGAAAACTCTTTAGTGATTTTAGATAATTTAATTTTGTCTGTGGATCGGCTTTACAGCCATCCATCGCTATAAGAAATTCCTGCAATTTCTTTTGGGACAAGATTTCAAGAGAGAAAGCTTTGGAGTTCGGCTTGGACATATGCCAGAGCATTCTAAGAACGTTTAGAAAAGTATTCGTGGTGAGATGTTTCTTAGAATGTATCGTATTTAGATGAGCTTTATAGTCTACAAATACTTGAAGATTTGAAAAAGTGTCGGGTACACTGTAAAATCCTATATCCTGAAGGGACTTCTGTACTCCGGATCTCCAAGTTCTTTCTTTCGGACGGATTACTGAATCCGTAGACTCGTCGCGAATTTTGTCCAGTACAACAACTGGTATTTGTTCAAATCGGTCATCATTATCAACCTCAGGGGGGTGTTCTTACATTGACTCAGAAGTAGATGGTCTCGGAGTTTTAATAGTGACCTTTTTCTTTGACTTTGACCTTGGTGTCGAGGTTGTTTGCTGTTTTTGAGAACCGCCTTTCTTAGGGGAGCCGCCTTTCTTTGGGGAACCGCCTTTCCTTGGGGAAAGCGAAATCCGGAGGCATATGGTGCTTAGAAAAGACAGGGGACTTATTTACTGAATCAACGGACATCGAGCTTTCCGATTGCTCATTGTCAGAATCCGAAGACTCAGCAACATCTTCGACCACATCCTCGTTTTCAGTAGAGTCCCTCTCGGAATCTGAGGACTCAATTATACGGCGCCAAAGATTTCTTTTAGTGCGTTTGACAGGAACGGGATTACTGTCACTGTCACTATCGAGATCGCATGTGTCGATCTCCGAATACTGCTGAGAACTATCGCATCCGAATGGAGAATGAATCTCCGCTAAGACGGGGAATGTTTCAGCCTCTGAAGGAGGCATTGCTTTACCAAATTCGGACTCAATATCTCGACCGACATCATCGTTATCTACCTCTCGAGCTACAAAGAGATAGTCAGCCTTCGCGGGTGCAATAACGTGCCCAAGTTTTCTTAAAAACCGTAACGTTTCAACCTTTGTCATTACTTCCTTCAAATCGGGATCCTGGGCATTGATAAATAAATTTGTAGAGTTTTTCCATCTTTTCCCTCTGATGACTGATGTTGTCATCGACAATTTTTTTTTGCAATTTGCATTAGATTTAGGACCTTTAGGACAGACTTTCATATGTTCTTTAATTCTCGTAAACATTTTCTCATAACAATAATTACACCGAAAAAGCTTACCCCCCTTTGTCACTGTTTCGACGCGTTTCTTGCCACCAACAAGATCCTCTTCACCAGCAGCATCCTCAGCAGTCTTAGGCTCCGTTTCTGCTGCAGTATCATCGCCTATAAGAAAACAATAAAGCGTCATAAATTTGAAATACAAATGGAAAAATAACGATATTTTGTAATAATGGCATCGTAGGTATGAATACAAGGTTCTGGCTCAACACTCACCTTTCGGAGCATTCACTGCAACATATGATACTGCACGGTGCAGCTGGTCCACTGAGAACTGCTGATGATACTTCAGATGAAGAGCACTGGATAGATAGTCCAGGAGATGATCTTTCACATCTTCTGACATAACCTTACTGGCAGGGTCAGGAAATGTTTCAGACATATCACCTGCCATATTCGAGCCAACTGATGATCTTGGAAGTAATTCCTCGTTAGGACTTCCCCTTACTACATCAGCAATTTGAGACAAATTCTCCTTGGCGAAAATGACAAATCTGTTTTGAGAGGCAGCCATTCTGAAAATGGAAAGATAGAAATGAATGATTGTGTTAACATATGGGATAACATTGTAGTATCATTACGTCATACATATTCACCGTTCTCTTTCAGATGACTGCAGCCATCATTAACAATTTCAGCATCATAATCTCTTTTTCATATAACCTGATTCGGACTAATTGATATTTATAGATGCTGATATTGAATCAAAATACGATGATATAATAATATAATTAAGATTAAGTCATCATGTACCAATCTTGCATCATCATATCAGCATCATTAAATATCAATAAGTCCGAATCAGGATGTGTTATGAAGTTGAATGCGATCTTTATGATCTTCGTTATCCTTATAAGCATCATCAGGTTCATATTGGTAGACTGAGATGATGATGCAAGATTGGTACATGATGACTTAATCTTAATTATCTTATTTATCATCGTATTTCGATTCAGTATCAGCATCATTAAATATCAATAAGTCCGAATCAGGATGTATTATGAAGCTGAATTCCAACTTTATGATCTTCGTTATCCTTAAAAGCATCATCAGATTCATATTGGTAGACTAATTAAGATTAAGTCATCATGCACCAATCTTGCATCATCATCTCAGTCTACCAATATGATCTGATGATGCTTATAAGGATAACGAAGATCATAAAGATCGCATTCAACTTCATTATACATCCTGATTAGGACTTATCGATATTTAATGATGCTGATACTGAATCGAAATACGATGATATAATAAGATAATTAAGATTAAGTCATCATGTACCAATATCATCATCTCAGTCTACCAATATGAACCTGATGATGCTTATAAGGATAACGAAGATCATAAAGATCGCATTCAGCTTCATTATACATCCTATGATGCTAATCATAACGTAAATGTAGCAGCATCCGCTATTTATTGAATGGCTTATGAACCCTACATAAGGTATAATAGTTATATAAAAATGGCGACTTACCTTTTTTATTGATGAAGATGATGGTAGAAATAATCCTTGATAATCCAAAGATGTAGTCAAATTCACTTCAATAGCACACTAAGTCACTATAAAGTAGCAGTTTCTTGTTTGAATACTAAGACGTACCAGAACAAGAGTGATGTGAACGATGAATTTTACTCCTTATATACTGTTGAAATCATATCCCTTAGGCAGCAAAAAATTTTGATTAATTCACATTTTGTCTATATTATATGAGCATAAATAGATAAGTCATTTTCCCAAATAATTTTACATCAACCTTGAAAAGATGAGGGAGTTTAATCCTATGAAGTAATGGACTGTTGAAAATACGAGTTCATGAGACCTAAGATTATTTAGCATTAAAAATTGAAAATGATTCAGGAATTTTGCAGAAAAAAATAATTGTGTATTTGTAAATGGCGAGCCGAAATTTTAGGTTTCAAAGCCTTTTAATGCATTTTTAGACCCCTTTCAATTAGAAATTGGCCAAAGCTGGACCCCATCTCCGAAAATCTCAGGGGGGTCCCCCCTCTGGATCCGCGCATGCTCAATCTAAACAATGTAATATGACACTGGGGATTGGTATCTAAAGTTCAGATTCACACGATCAAAGACAAACATAACAAATCGTTCATTTTTCATCTTCATTTCACATTGCGCCACCATTTCATTACATAGATCGAAGTCTTGAATGCCATTTCCATTGCAAGCCAACATGATGTGTCATCTGCCGATAGTCCTTGGTACCATGTTTAAGCCGGGCCACTCAGATTCAACGAAAATGCAGAAAACATGCGAACGTGGTCGTTCATCGCATTAATACGCACGAGTGCTTTGATGTTATTTAAGAATTCAACAGGATCATCTTCGGGGTTACCCTCTAATTTCTTGATTTGAATAGGCAACACAGCAAAGTTCTGTTGGTGCGAATTTCTATGCACTATATTGGGAATACCGTGGTATATTCGACCACTGCCGAACCCATTTTCAATGTCTTGTATTGTATCATCATCGGAAGAATTATCTGACGCCATACTAACAGTAGATGTTTACCCTCGCAAATCTCGAATTTCCCTTGACCAAGAAGATTGCGATCATTTAGCAGCATAAAACATGAAAAATTCAGTAAATTCCGGATCCTCCACCATGTTAGATATTGGGGATGGGTATCTAAAGTTCAGATTTACTTGTATCAAAGACAAACATAACAAATCGTTCATTTTTTCATCTTCATTTCTCATTGCGCCCGAACAAAGTTACACGGAACGCACCAACAACGGACCCGGATCACCACAAAAGAGATTGTCTGGGTCACCAAGACGCTTTTTCAATATTCCACAACTACCTCAGGTCAATCGTTTCTGAACATTGTGGTTCTGAGACTTGCTTCAAACCCTATCTCATCGAATTCTTATAATTAGTTATAGACTCTACCAATTCAAGGAAAACACAACTTTAACTCTGAGTCAGCACTATAAGATATTATATACGTGTGCGTTGCTCGGTGCTCTTTCTATACGAGGATCATACCGATTTACAGTAACGACAGTAAGCAACAGCAGGTAACTCCAGTCTAACCACCATTCAATGAAATACGTTAATTAATCTTTGTGTCATTGACCAATAAAATCGGCGGATGAAAGGGCTAGCACACAGTTCGAATAAGGGAGGAATGCATTATTACCAGTGACATATTTTAATGATTTCTTACACAAAATCATCATCATCTGAAATTCCAATTAAAGCGTCCTTTCCGTATGGATAATTAGCTTTGAAAGGGTCGCCTTTTCCTTTTTTCCCCTATTCGATTTCGTCTGTCGTCTGGATTTGGTTCTTGTTGACACAGCTGCAATGGATGCATTAAGTTTATTGTCAGCGTCAACACACTGCTAACGTGCGATCTCAGGCATTGATCGATCACTCAATATTATTTGATATTCTATGATATATATGTAATGCATGAGAAACAATAATAAAACTACATTGATACATTTGTATCATTTTATATATAAAAATAGGATTTTTGTTATTGTTTCAATGAAATATTATATTTTTTCACATTTCAGGTCTAACATTTTTTTTTCATCGCTTGGAGTTGTATAACCTCACACGCCCATCCAAATACTGGTACTGTCGTTGAGAAGCATTCCAAGCATAGAGCGTGTAGTTACGTCCTGCTTCAACATATCTGAAAAATTAATATTTCATACGTCCATCCAGATACTGGTAATGGAGTTGATCTTTATTCAAAGAATATAGATTATGTTTGTTTCCCGCCTCAAAAAGTCTGAAAAATTACTTTGTTTACATCTGGAACAGCTCATCATTAAATAATTACATTCAAATAAAGTCAGGAAAAGACGTTATTACTTACTTGAATAGAGCGTGGAACTGATACCATGCAGCGTTGTTACGTCCTAGTCTGAGGAGTTCAGATCAATGCATAATTAATTGCGGATCTAAGCCGTTAACATTCACAAAAGTAACAATCAAGATGCGCTCCCAATGTTTTAATTTTTTCTTCCAAAAGCTACGCCTAATTGACAAAGGCCATTGTCTGGCAGGACCAATTAATTCCTGAATGAGCACCCATGTCTCGTATATTTGTTTGTTTCTTGACGTTATTTAGAAAATATGTATCTCGATACAGCAAGGAAGTCAGTGAAGCATGTGAAAACAATTAGAAAATTGAATTGTTTCAATTATGTGTAGAGATCAATGACTTCACTGATGAATTAATAAATAAATCAAAAGAAGAAATAACAAATTTATTTATATTTGTATATTTTTATTGGAGTTTATTCGGTGTTTATATTATACAATTATTGACTTGGAATTCGGGCAATACATGATTTGTTGGACTTGAAGATAAAATATTGCCAAGGCCAAGGGCTTATTTTGTCTGAAGGTCCAAGAAACAATAAATTGCCCGAATTCCCATTAATTGTTTTGTTATACCTTACTTCAATACTACAGCAACAAACCGTGTGGCCCCGTATTCGTCTATAAAAGAAAGAGCGCGGAAAAAAATGGGTAGAGTTTATAGCGTCTTGAATGACGTGACGTATCGGTCAATATTGATGCAACTATTGACTGCTTGGTCAAATATTCGAAATTTTAGGCCTGTTTCCTATGGGGATTTTATATAGAGATACTGATAAGGGTATAATAAATATATATTGCTGTTATTCAAAAATCCGTGACCCATTTTCTGGTGGCATGGTATCCCCTCAAAAAACCTTCCCGGGAAATCATCCCCTTTTTGACATTAAGATTATTTTATTGTGTCATTTGGCCGTTCTACTGAATTAAAGACACTTATATTACCCCCCCCCCCCCCCGATAAAAAAAGCCATGCCCCGTTGCTGATAAGTTGGTCAAAATCCAAGTTAAGGTCACTAGGTCAAAGATCTTGCTTTCAAGAAGCCGAGATGACAGTTTTGTCTACGGATAACAACACCGATGTAGATGTCATCACAATAGGCAAGAAAATTAAACTTTCCTCCGTTTTTGTCGTTGGCTGCTATGTATAGCCCCAATCAGGCCTTTAATCAATAGTATAGTGATTAAATTACATTCGTAACTTCTTCTCCTTCTCAGCATCGCTCTCGATGAATCTATGAGGCGCTTTTGCTTTTCTCTTTCTATTTTCACCGTCAGTATCAACATTTGAAGTCTCCTCTGCCTTACTGCATATTTTTTTGGCTTCTTCTAACGTTTCATAGTCTGAAGAAGCATAGAACGAGTGATTAGAATAACGTTTCAAAGTCTGAAGAGGCACAGAACAATATTGAGTAATTAGAATAATAAAGCAATGCACTCAAGACATCAAACAGAATTGGATTCATTAACAAAAATATACATGCATTTATAAAGCCAATTATAGCCTGTAACAAAATATTGAAGCAATTTACATGTATGTACTTTAATAGAAGTCAACATACTCACTCTCTGTGTGCAGCCTCTGCTATCCAAGATAAATGCGGTGACATACTGAATAGCTGACATCTCATGGTTTCTTTTATGTAAACTAACGGCACCAGAAACCATCAAGTGAAAAGGATCTTGTAAGTGGAGAGTATCGTAAGTTAAAGTCGCGTTGTCAAGATGTCTTGTACAACATAATTGGTATTTTAGAACATATAATTCAATATTGACAATTGATCGGCAAGAACATGATTTCCCTCCGTTGGTAAGGATTGATGAATATCTTCAACCAGGGATCGTATTTCAGTTCTTGCATACAGTAGTTTTGATAGATCTTTGCATTCATAAATATATGCTAATAATATCTCAAGATCCCCAGTATTTACTTCTTTCTTGCTTTAATCTTGAAGAGAAGGTGCGACTTGCCATAGTCCTTGAAAATAGTTCTTGTTAAAAATAAGTGGCCTCTTTCGTTCATTTCTATTGATTTACTGACTACAATTATCTTCTCTCTATGAGAACAAACAGACAGACAAGTGGAGGGACAAAAAATATATGCCTCCAAATCTCCAATAGTCCATTTTCGAGAAAATATTTAAGAAATGACTGTCTTACTTTGGTTGTTCATGGTAGTATAATTCTGGTTTGAACATGTCCAACCAGAATTATACTACCATGAACGACCAAAGTTAGGAAGTCATTACTTATATTTCCATTTGTAGTAAATATCAGAACCCCGTTTAGCATTAACATTAATGAGCATATTGAATCTTATAACGTCAAAACTATCTGGACGTCGGTAAATTCTCCGTACTTTCAAAGCTAAAGCGTGACATCACAATAGGCAACCAGAATTTACATTGTTTAGACTGGGGATCACTGACGAGGGTTTAGTACCTAAAACGTGCATGTCTGGTCCATGCTGTAAATGTATCAGGTCTTAAATAATGCTATTGAATTTGAAGACGTTTCACATTATAGGTTATACATCCCTTTGCCTTATGGGCACCTATGGGGATTTATGTGCAATGGAAGTATTATATATTGACAGTTTTAAACCTTGATTTTGTATGTACAAACACCAGACATCACATCATTTGGCAAATGCACTACTCAAAATTACTTAACATATGTATCTGGAAGGAACTTTTCCACAAGTGTTGAAACAAGGTGGCTGAGGAATCTTGTATTTCTCATTTTAAAATAATCATATTTCAATATCAAGTTTTGACGCTCGATGCCATTGTTTGTATTTATAGACCAATAAATCGCTGACTTCTGTAAGCTCTGACCCATCTCTCGAATGAAAAAAAGCTCCTGTAGCATCATATCCTACCCATCCTGCTACGTCTCTCGGTACGCCTTTTCCGACATAATAGCTTTTTCACACTTTTTTGGCATATTACATAGTTTAGATTTAAGGATCAATGACGAGGTTTAAGTACCCGAAACGTGCATGTCTGGTACATGCTGCCACTTTATATATTCTTAAATGATGCTATTCAATTTGAAGACGAAATATTTAAAAAATCTTTACTTTTACAGTTCAAATGAAAGTAATCAAAATGAGATACGCAGATATAAATAAAACCCTATTAAAAAAAGTTTTTTTTATTCGAAAAACAAACATCCCCCCTTCATTAAAAATATAAGTAAGTGACCTTTACTTTGGTCACATGATGTTGGGTCAAGGTGATGTGAAACTTTTGGGTCATAAGCAACAACATTCTTCAAATATACAAGTGATCCGGTAAACAGTTCAAGAGATGTAGATGTCAGAAACCAACGTCAAACCGTCCGAACCAAGATCCAGCTGTCTGAAACCAACATCCAGCTGTCTGTGACCAACATCCAGCTGTCACGAACCAACATCCAGCTGTCTGTAACTAAGATCCAGCTGTCTGTAACCAACATTCAGCTTTCACGAACCAACATCAAGCTGTCCTGTCAGGAACCAACATCCAGCTGTCGGGAATGATTTTAAGGAGTGGTTTTCACCTGTCACGCACCTCTGTTCACTTCGACCCGTACATAAAGTATAATTGGCGTTCACCTTCTTTGATATAATCTGACTTTTAATTATAACACGTTATTTTTGTCAGTTATTTTATAGTGATATCATTATTTGGGAGCGGTCTTATTGTCTCCCGTTCGATTTTATGAACATTGTCTGGGATCTTTTGTATTTTGATCGAAGGAAGTTCAAGTTTCGTTTTATTGATATAGGGCTATAGTGCATGATTTGTTTCATTTGGCTGAAATCCACTTTTCACGCGAAATGGATGCAATGCGGTTTCGGCATTGGAAAACATGTATTTGCATTGCATTTTTTTTCGAGCAAATTCATTAAAATTACTGATCATAGGGGTTTTTTATTTTGTTTTCTTGTTGGATGGAGTAGGGATGAATTTCAAACTTCTTGCAAGAAGTAGATACTCACCATCGGTGAGTTTGTTGCTCGTTAGATTATACACATGTTGTACATGACAAATATGGATAATGACCATATCCCTGTATACAGCACAAAATCGATAATTCAAAAATCAGAAACCGAAGGCATACAAAATCAGGACAAAACAGGAACCAAAGCAAACAAACAAAAACCTCCACCATATGAAAAGAAGCGAACTCCCGATATGGGAGTGAGACCAGGTGCCCAGGAAGAGTAAGCATCTCCTGCTTGCATGCAACACCCGTCGCTTCAATTCGGTAGAACTGTCACATCCGGTTACTTCCATTTTGGAAGATATAGAGTACAATCTTTGGTTGGATGGTTCAAATGGTCTATGACAGAATATCATCCACCATTCTTGAGAGTGGAACATCATGGTGTATGACGAGTTCCCCATATCGACCGTAGAACTTCCTCAGTGACGATGTTAGTCGGTCACAAACATATCCCTGACTGAGAAGCTTATCTGAAAGACGCCTAGCTCTCAGAACAAAATCCGTATATTTGGTACTTGCTCTGGCATAGCGTATCAACTGAGATATGAACACGCCATAAGCAGGCGATGAAGGGATGTTGCTACTCAGAAAAGGAAAGTTTGTAATGCTGAAATTGAATTCGTCACGTTTGTCATAGAGTGAGGTGTTCATGTGACCATCAGTGTCGTAGGACAACATTATGTCCAAATAGGATGCTGAATTATTTGTCTCTGTGGTTTCTTTGACTTCAAGCTCCGAAGGATAGATACTGCTCAGGTAATCCGCGAATTTTGGATTATTGATGGACAACACATCGTCTATGTATCTGTAAGTGAAGTTAAAGTCAGAAGCTAAGTATCTTTTCCCTTCAGAGACCAAAGATTGAATGAATTCAGCTTCGTACGAGTAAAGGAAAATGTCGGCAAGGAGTGGGGCACAATTGGTCCCCATTGGAATTCCGACAATTTGCTGGAAGACCTTTCCTCCAAACACCACAAAAATGTTGTCGATCAGAAAGTTTAACATCTGAATAATGTCTGTTTCAGTGTACTTATTTTCAGAATCGGACTTTTCTTTTACAAAGTAGGTTTTGTCATAGTTAACAACAATAAATTTGTATTTGCGATTACCGTTCTTACTTGTAAACGCATTACTTATAATTTTTGCGAGTCTTTCTTTCAATTTAGAATGTGGAATTGTAGTGTAAAGTGTCGAAAAATCAAAGGCTTTGATCGAATGGACTCTACTAAAATGAGTGGATTTCAGATGTTCTAAAAGTTCCTTCGAATTCTTTAAAATCCACATCTGGTTGATACCACTGCGAGAATACACTGTCGAACAATATTTTTGAAGCCCAGATTTGATTTCAGATAAAACTTTGGTGAGCAAGATCGATACAGATTTGGTAGAACATTTTGAGGAACCAGCGATGAAACGTTGTTTGTACGGATTCTTATGCATTTTAGGTATGCAGTACAAGTATGGTAAATCTAAATCTAATTTGGTAGTGTCGAAGCCAAAGGAAGTAAGAGCTGATTTGTGGTTATCTATTATTTCAGAGGCAGAAAGGTTTGTTGGGGTGTAAGTGGGATTTCCAGGTGTCGAATTTAAACCCAACTCTTTAACTAGACTGTCGAAATAGTACTTTTTGCAAGTAAATGTGTAATTATTTGAGGCTTTGTCCGCTGGTGTGATGACATAATGTTCTTGGAGGTAGGTGAGCTCTGAACTTTTTGAAAATAGCGCTATATTTCCTTCTTTTATCTTAGTGTTTCGATCGAAACGACATGCCATGCTGAAATGAAAAGTATCCATTCGCTACATCGATAAAACCGTGGGTCACGTGATAATTCCAACTAATTAAATGAGCATTATGCTCGGAAAGAGACAAACGCAATCACGTGGTTATAACATTTAATTATATATTTCAGACATGATACATTGCTTGTGACATACATATATTTTCAGTCTGTAACATTCGCTTATGCCTATTACTATCTATGATGGACTGACTGTGTCGATTAAAGTCCGTGAGGTTTGAAAACCTTGCGTTGTTTTTTTGCCAACTTGGAATTTCGTGTTCTTAGCCACAGGTTTTGATTTATCTCCTTCGTATCCTATCGGATTTTTGTACGAATGTCTAAGAGCCATTTATCAAATTGTTCTTTTTTACACTCATACGAACGTTTATTTCACTGCGTACGCTCCCACTAGTTGTGGTCTCCATTCCGATTTTTAGGAGTGCATTATTTCTCTTCTATATTTTAGTCCGTCCCTCACAAGGATTGGTAACCTCTTCGTTGCCTCTTTTGATGCATTTATACAATCTGTACGTCTATAGCACCATTTGATAGACTCACTTTGTAAGGTTTTGCGTCCTTTGTCGTTTAGGACATAATATTTCCATTTGTACTGGTACACTGTTATCATGGATTTGTCGTCATCAGCAGACTAACAAATAAATGGATTTTTTACATTGTACCTTTCTTTAATAGTTTTTTTACAAGAAAGAAGAAAATCGTCATTATTATATATTTTGTAATATAGGAAAATTTAAGTATCAAAAGAAAAATTCTTTCTTGTGGTTTTCTCTGTGAATGAAATTAAAAAAAAATAATAACATAGAGGCGTAATATGAAGATAAAGCATTTTTTTTTTTTTGTAATTTATATGACATTCCATCCTTTTTTATATAAAAAGAATACAAGTAAATTACTTCAATGTCAGCCTTTTTTGGTACAATCTGTTCCTATATGCAAAGTATTCTGTCCTCCTTGGCAGTGGGTCAAAAAAGGTGATATTGCTGAATGTTGAAAAAGTTTATATACTTCAGAATTATTGATTATCATTTATCTTATCCCACCTCTGGCAAATTTCTTGCAATCTGATTGGTCGAGATGAACCGAATATTATGTTGTATCATTTTACTGACATGCTATCATTTTAATAGCCAGCTTCTACTAAGACGCTTTATGATATTGACGTTACAGAAATGCTTTAAAATATCAAAGCATTACATACACAAGCCAAAAGCCATCGATGGGATAAATACACAGTGTTTTACAGGGGGATACAGAAATATATTGGGTCAATGAAGAAAGTTGTATTGGCTCGGCTTCGCCCCCCCCCCACCCCTGTAAAACAATGTATAACTAATAATACCAGTTTAGCTTTTGTGTGGAAATATGTGTGATAAGAATTTTGTATTGGTCTGTTCTTTTCATCCGTCATGAGCGATAATTATCAAATCTACCAGTTTATTTAATATCTTTAAGATAATTGGATTACACGAAGGCTGTTGTGTGTTGGTGGTGCTAATCGGTAATCTCTTTGTAAGGTTTTGCGTCCATTCTCGTTTATGACATAATATTTCCATCTGTACTGGCAAACTGTTATGGATTTGTCGTCATCAGCAGACTAACAAATAAATGGATTATGTTTAATATAACAAATAAATTGATTATGTTTTATAAATGTTTAATTTCGTGCTCTATTGTGGGTGTTGTTGAGTTTATCGTCAGGATCTTCTTTAACTCATTTCTGTGAAAGTATGCTCCAATATATGTTCCTGAGTTGTGCCCAAGTTGGAAGGCTTTCTGTTTATCGGACTAAAGTAATACCTGGACACAAGTTGATTGACGATATATATTTTAACTTATTGAATTTATAACAAAAAGGTAAATTAGTAAAGTTTACTTAGTAAAATCTAATTTTCATATATTTAACGTAATAAATACATAGCTATAAAACATGGAAAGAGCTGTCTCAGAGGACCGGTGCGACAAGTTTGAGTTCATGATACAACTAAACTGACAATACATACACACAGTAGCATACACCATATTCACAAGAATAGGAACGGATCCCAAAAAAAGGAATGCAATGTTGTTTTCTAGAAAAAAATAATATAGACAGCACAAGAGAGGTGAAAACAACCACGTTCACTATTCAGACAATGTCGGATCAGCCTCAATCGGAGGGCTCAAGGGATGTACTGTCCCTTCCGCTGGGTTTAAACACGTTTAGTGTCGTGGTCGCTTGTACCTTTTTTTGTGCTTTTATATCTTTTTTTTCCAAGCGACGTGCATTCGCCCTTTGTTGGGCTAATCCGACATTGTCTGAATAGTGAACGTGGTTGTTTTCACCTCTCTTGTGCTGTCTATATATATATATATATATATATATATATATATATATATATATATATATATATATATATATATAAGCACAAAAAAGGTACAAGCGACCACGACACTAAACGTGTTTAAACCCAGCGGAAGGGACAGCACATCCCTTGAGCCCTCTGGATACACGAATATGTACAAGTTCTACAGAAACAGTGATTATTATTACTATTGCAGAGCAGTAGTGGAGAAATTGGAGGCCAAAAAGATCGGAGGTAAGGGGCTTCATGTGGAAATAGACGAGTCTAAGTTTTGAAAACGAACGTATAATCGTGGGACAAATGATATATTTCTAGTCTAAGTTGAAAAAAGAGACATTGATACAAATTATTGGAAAGGGGAGTGTAATCATATCTAATTTTCATTATCCGCCAAGAGCTTGGGTAGTTGTTTCAACCCAGATAGATGCTCCACAATTTGTAGAGGGAGCTTCTTACTACCAGACCCATAATGATTATAATCGCTCTCGATGAATCTTTGAGGCGCTTTTGCTTTTCTCTTTCTATTTTCATCGTCAGTATCAACATTTGAGGTCTCCTCTGCCTTGCTACATACTTTTTTGCCTCTTCTAACGTTTCATAGTCTGAGGAAGCACAGAACAATGACAAATATGGATAATAACCATATCCCTGTATACAGCACAAGATCGATAATTCAGAAAATCAGAAACAGAAGGCATACAAAATCAGGGTAAAACAGAAGCCAAAGCAAACAAACAAAAGCCTCCACCACATGAAAAGAAGCGGACTCCCGATATGAGAGTGAGACCAGGTGCTCAAGAAGAGTTAGCATCTCCTGCATGCATGCAACACCCGCCGCTTCAATTCGGTAGAATGTTGTGTAATTAGATTAATAAAGCAATGTACTCAAGACATCAAACAGAATTGGATTCATTAAAAAAATATATACATGCATATAAAAAAGCAATTATAGCCTCTAAAAATATTAAAGCATTTTTTCTTTATAATAAAGATCAAAGAAGTACCTATCAGTTATTCAGTCTCAAAGTCGAGGAGGCAAGGCAAATGTTTAACGTCTTCAAATTCATTAGCATCATTTTCTAGCAGATAAGTTTTCAGCATGGATCAGACATGCACGTTTCGGGTAATGAACCTTCGTCAGTGATCCTGAATCTAAACAATGTAATATGACTAGAATCTGTGAAAATATTGACCTTAATTTACCGAAAGACATTAAAATGGCTGGGATGTGATGCTACAGGACCCAGGTTTTATAAATTTAAGAAAATGTTGTGAACAGAAATTTTCAAATGTGTTTGAAGAAACATTTAATAATAAGAAACATCAAACCATTTTTATTTAAAGAAAGGTGGGGATCTTAAACAACAAGGATTTATGAACATCTTCAATCAGGGATCGTATTTCAGTTCTTACATGCAGGAGTTTTAATAGATCTTTGCATTCATAAATGTATGCTTTTAATATATCCCCAGCTATTTTACATCTTTATTGCTTTAATGTTTTACATCGTAACTGACCAGCAGACAATCTGTAGGAAGTATAATTATTAATATATAGTTTAATTGGCGTTCATCCCCTTTGATATAATCATTGCATTTTTCGAGCAAATTCATCAAAATTATTTATCAAAAGATTTTTTGCTTTGTTGGATGGAGTAGGGATGATTTTAATCATCTTGCAAGGAGATACTCACCATCGGTGAGTTTGTTGCTTGTTAGATCAAACACATGTTGTCGTGCATCCTGAACTTTTGATAGCTCTAGATTTCTTTATTTTTATCTTAGCGTTTCGATCGAAATGATGTGCTATGCTGAAATGAAGAAAATTATCCATTCGCTACATCGATAAAACCGTGGGTCACGTGATAATTCCAACTAATTAAATGAGCATTATGCTCGGAAAGAGACAAACGCAATCACGTGGTTATAACATTTAATTATATATTTCAGACATGATACATTGCTTGTGACATACATATATTTTCAGTCTGTAACATTCGCTTATGCCTATTACTATCTATGATGGACTGACTGTGTCGATTAAAGTCCGTGAGGTTTGAAAACCTTGCGTTGTTTTTTGGCCAACTTGGAATTTCGTGTTCTTAGCCACAGGTTTTGATTTATCTCCTTCGTATCCGATCGGATTTTTGTACGAATGTCTAAGAGCCATTTATCAAATTGTTCTTTTTTACACTCATACGAACGTTTATTTCACTGCGTACGCTCCCACTAGTTGTGGTCTCCATTCCGATTTTTAGGAGTGCATTATTTCTCTTCTATATTTTAGTCCGTCCCTCACAAGGATTGGTAACCTCTTCGTTGCCTCTTTTGATGCATTTATACAATCTGTACGTCAATAGCACCATTTGATAGACTCACTTTGTAAGGTTTTGCGTCCTTTGTCGTTTATGACATAATATTTCCATTTGTACTGGTACACTGTTATCATGGATTTGTCGTCATCAGCAGACTAACAAATAAATTGATTTTTTACATTGTACCTTTCTTTAATAGTTTTTTTTTTACAAGAAAGAAGAAAATCGTCATTATTACATATTTTGTAATATAGGAAAATCAATATTAAGACATATACATGACACAATACATTATATACAGGAGAAAATCTGAAAAGGAGAGGCACAATATAAATGCACATTTATGAATATATTTAAAAAGCACAAGAGAAATAAACAACCACGTTAGATATTCCAGCAGTGTCGGATCGGCGTAAAGCTATATATATATGTATATATATACAGTTAAAAGGATACCGCGATGACGCATTCCTGAAGCCTTTTAAGTCTATTTGACTGCTTCACAGGAAGCCTTTATTCTTTCAGCCACGAAATTTTTTCCTTGTTGCCACACCTAACCCCGTAATCAAATAACAGTTCCGTGTTCGGCGGAATGTCGACTTTCGCGATCAAAAGTATATGGTTTTTACCATCTACCATTTGTAGAGTCGGCGTCAAATTATCTTTCTTACAAGAATGATTAATCCAACGTCCATAACGCATATCGTGACATCCGCAGGGGTATGTCGCCGCGTCCACGCATTTAGACTCGCCCTTTGGAGTCCTATAGTAAAACATGTAATTTCCTGCCCCTCCCTCCATTTCTTTTGCAATTGTCTCTGCAGCTTTTTTGTTTCTGTGTATGCCATGGTAGTCGCAGACTACCTGTCCCTTCTTAAAAGTCCTGTCACGCGTGAACACTCCCTCACCCTTTTCTGGAACTGCTATTATATCTAAATTGGACCATTTCTGCGTTTCGAGCAGATCCTCTAATTTTATTTCTGCGTTTTTAGTTATAGCCAAAATTTCCATCATTTTCCTTTGTACTAAATTTAACTCTATTTTCACCCCGTAGTTTTCTCTATCGACATCCTTTTGATCTATAATTGGGATTCTGTCTAGGGGTTTTTTGGGCTTAAGTCTCCTCTTCTCTTTATTAATAAATTTTTCTGCCATTTCTTGAATAATATCTAATTTTCTCATATATCTTAACTTGCGTCTCACTTGTTCTGCTTGGGGTTTAGAAAGATGGTATTCCTCCCTTATGTCTCCTTCAGAAGGAAGCTCAACGTTAGCAAGAGACCCCCATTCCTTAGTTTCGCGCTTATGGTACGAGACAACTCTAGTATAGCAGCGGGGGCTTTGCGCTTTTGGGGCGTGTTTTTCTTAGATGGAGTTCCGTTTTCATTGCGTGGTGGTAAAGTCGGGGCGGTGGGCAACCGAGAAGGACGAGGAGGAGGGGATGTGGTCAACCGTGAAGGACGCGGAGGAGGGGACGTGGGCAACCGTTAAGGACGCGGAGGAGGGGATGTGGGCAACCGTGAAGGACGCGGAGGAGTGGGTGGCGCCGGGGTAGAGTTTTCCTCAGTGTTCTCATAAATTGTGTCTGGAGGGGGAGGTGGGGGACGACGTCCAGTCGTGACTGGAGGAGGAGTAGGCGGTTCTCGACGTTTGCTTGTAGACGGTGGCGGGGTTCTGTCTTCGGTAGCCGATTCATCGCATTCCCCGGAAGTTGGATCACTTGGCACCGCTTTAGAAGGGACATGTCTATCTTTACCCTCGTAAAAGTCATGCATTCCTCTCTTGACTTTTAGGTAAGCCACATCTTGTCTAGTATCTGCAATCCTATAATGCTTGTCTCTTGTAATCTCTGAGTGGCAGAGGTAGTTCGAAATGTTCTTTTGCACATCCTCTGGATACAGTTGGCTGTATTGGCTGGTGGACTTTCTTGAGTCACCTACTTTTACTCGCGGCAAGTGGAAGAAATCTTGAAGTTTCGTCACCCCTTCCGAAAATTTCTGAAATCGGTGTCCGTCCTTTTGTAAACAGAAATGTTTACAGTCGGTGCCCGTTTCGCGTATGATTTGATTGCGCACGTACTCGTTGTACTTTTTAAAAATTTCAATATACTCTGAGTCGAGAGTAATTCGAGCCGCGTATTGTAATCCGGTCTTGTGCCTAGTTACAGTTATACAAAGATACTTTTCACCGTCTGTCTCGTTATTACGGACGGCATGTATATAATCGTCTATCATTAAATTCTCGATAACGCAGGGACGATGAGAAAGAAGTAGACATGTATAGGCCCCCAGATATCTATTCAAATAGGTCACCTCATACTTGCCAAGTGATCTAGTCTCTGCTTCCTGCAGGAGATTTTTTGCATAGTCCTTGCCTTCGTATACTACCGCGTTTACCTCGTTGGGAGTTGGGGGCAATTCGGCCTTCGCTTTCTTCTCCTTTACCAAAAGAGCCATATCGTTATGAACTCTACCCTTAATTATGTCTACATAATTTTGGAATTGATCGAAGCGTCGGAATTTATATTGACTTTTTGAAATTTCCTCACTACCTGAGTGAAACCATTTCAGAAAACTCTTAAGTGATTTTAGATAATTTAATTTTGTCTGTGGATCGGCTTTACAGCCATCCATCGCTATAAGAAATTCCTGCAATTTCTTTTGGGACAAGATTTCAAGAGAGAAAGCTTTGGAGTTCGGCTTGGACATATGCCAGAGCATTCTAAGAACGTTTAGAAAAGTATTCGTGGTGAGATGTTTCTTAGAATGTATCGTATTTAGATGAGCTTTATAGTCTACAAATACTTGAAGATTTGAAAAAGTGTCGGGTACACTGTAAAATCCTATATCCTGAAGGGACTTCTGTACTCCGGATCTCCAAGTTCTTTCTTTCGGACGGATTACTGAATCCGTAGACTCGTCGCGAATTTTGTCCAGTACAGCAACTGGTATTTGTTCAAATCGGTCATCATTATCAACCTCGGGGGTGTTCTTACATTGACCATTGACTCAGAAGGAGATGGTCTCGGAGTTTTAATAGTGACCTTTTTCTTTGACTTTGACCTTGGTGTCGAGGTTGTTTGCTGTTTTTGAGAACCGCCTTTCTTAGGGGAGCCGCCTTTCTTTGGGGAACCGCCTTTCCTTGGGGAAAGCGAAATCCGAGGCATATGGTGCTTAGAAAAGACAGGGGACTTATTTACTGAATCAACGGACATCGAGCTTTCCGATTGCTCATTGTCAGAATCCGAAGACTCAGCAACATCTTCGACCACATCCTCGTTTTCAGTAGAGTCCCTCTCGGAATCTGAGGACTCAATTATACGGCGCCAAAGATTTCTTTTAGTGCGTTTGACAGGAACGGGATTACTGTCACTGTCACTATCGAGATCGCATGTGTCGATCTCCGAATACTGCTGAGAACTATCGCATCCGAATGGAGAATGAATCTCCGCTAAGACGGGGAATGTTTCAGCCTCTGAAGGAGGCATTGTTTTACCAAATTCGGCCTCAATATCTCGACCGACATCATCGTTATCTACCTCTCGAGCTACAAAGAGATAGTCAGCCTTCGCGGGTGCAATAACGTGCCCAAGTTTTCTTAAAAACCGTAACGTTTCAACCTTTGTCATTACTTCCTTCAAATCGGGATCCTGGGCATTGATAAATAAATTTGTACAGAGTTTTTCCATCTTTTCCCTCTGATGACTGATGTTGTCATCGACAATTTTTTTGCAATTTGCATTAGATTTAGGACCTTTAGGACAGACTTTCATATGTTCTTTAATTCTCGTAAACATTTTCTCATAACAATAATTACACCGAAAAAGCTTACCCCCCTTTGTCACTGTTTCGACGCGTTTCTTGCTACCAACAAGATCCTCTTCACCAGCAGCATCCTCAGCAGTCTTAGGCTCCGTTTCTGCTGCAGTATCATCGCCTATAAGAAAACAATAAAGCGTCATAAATTTGAAATACAAATGGAAAAATAACGATATTTTGTAATAATGGCATCGTAGGTATGAATACAAGGCTCTGGCTCAACACTCACCTTTCGGATCATTCACTGCAACATATGATACTGCACGGTGCAGCTGGTCCACTGAGAACTGCTGATGATACTTCAGATGAAGAGCACTGGATAGATAGTTCAGGAGATGATCTTTCACATCTTCTGACATAACCTTACTGGCAGGATCAGGAAATGTTTCAGACATATCACCTGCCATATTCGAGCCAACTGATGATCTTGGAAGTAATTCCTCGTTAGGACTTCCCCTTACTACATCAGCAATTTGAGACAAATTCTCCTTGGCGAAAATGACAAATCTGTTTTGAGAGGCAGCCATTCTGAAAATGGAAAGATAGAAATGAATGATTGTGTTAACATATGGGATAACATTGTAGTATCATTACGTCATATATATTCACCGTTCTATTTCAGATGACTGCAGCCATCATCAACAATTTCAGCATCATAATCTCTTTTTCATATAACCTGATTCGGACTAATTGATATTTAATGATGCTGATACTGAATCAAAATACGATGATATAATAACCTACTTTTACTCGCGGCAAGTGGAAGAAATCTTGAAGTTTCGTCACCCCTTCCGAAAATTTCTGAAATCGGTGTCCGTCCTTTTGTAAACAGAAATGTTTACAGTCGGTGCCCGTTTCGCGTATGATTTGATTGCGCACGTACTCGTTGTACTTTTTAAAAATTTCAATATATTCTGAGTCGAGAGTAATTCGAGCCGCGTATTGTAATCCGGTCTTGTGCCTAGTTACAGTTATACAAAGATACTTTTCACCGTCCACTTCTGTCTCGTTATTACGGACGGCATGTATATAATCGTCTATCATTAAATTCTCGATAACGCAGGGACGATGAGAAAGAAGTAGACATGGATAGGCCCCCAGATATCTATTCAAATAGGTCACCTCATACTTGCCAATTGATCTAGTCTCTGCTTCCTGCAGAAGATTTTTTGCATAGTCCTTGCCTTCGTATACTACCGCGATTACCTCGTTGGGAGTTGGGGGCAATTCGGCCTTCGCTTTCTTCTCCTTTACCAAAAGAGCCATATCGTTATGAACTCTACCCTTTATTATGTCTACATAATTTTGGAATTGATCGAAGCGTCGGAATTTATATTGACTTTTTGAAATTTCCTCACTACCTGAGTGAAACCATTTCAGAAAACTCTTTAGTGATTTTAGATAATTTAATTTTGTCTGTGGATCGGCTTTACAGCCATCCATCGCTATAAGAAATTCCTGCAATTTCTTTTGGGACAAGATTTCAAGAGAGAAAGCTTTGGAGTTCGGCTTGGACATATGCCAGAGCATTCTAAGAACGTTTAGAAAAGTATTCGTGGTGAGATGTTTCTTAGAATGTATCGTATTTAGATGAGCTTTATAGTCTACAAATACTTGAAGATTTGAAAAGGTGTCGGGTACACTGTAAAATCCTATATCCTGAAGGGACTTCTGTACTCCGGATCTCCAAGTTCTTTCTTTCGGACGGATTACTGAATCCGTAGACTCGTCGCGAATTTTGTCCAGTACAACAACTGGTATTTGTTCAAATCGGTCATCATTATCAACCTCGGGGGGTGTTCTTACATTGACCATTGACTCAGAAGGAGATGGTCTCGGAGTTTTAATAGTGACCTTTTTCTTTGACTTTGACCTTGGTGTCGAGGTTGTTTGCTGTTTTTGAGAACCGCCTTTCTTAGGGGAGCCGCCTTTCTTTGGGGAACCGCCTTTCCTTGGGGAAAGCGAAATCCGAGGCATATGGTGCTTAGAAAAGACAGGGGACTTATTTACTGAATCAACGGACATCGAGCTTTCCGATTGCTCATTGTCAGAATCCGAAGACTCAGCAACATCTTCGACCACATCCTCGTTTTCAGTAGAGTCTCCTGAGGCGCTTTTGCTTTTCTCTTTCTATTTTCACCGTCAGTATCAACATTTGAAGTCTCCTCTGCCTTACTGCATATTTTTTTGGCTTCTTCTAACGTTTCATAGTCTGAAGAAGCATAGAACGAGTGATTAGAATAACGTTTCAAAGTCTGAAGAGGCACAGAACAATGTTGAGTAATTAGAATAATAAAGCAATGAACTCAAGACATCAAACAGAATTGGATTCATTAACAAAAATATACATGCATTTATAAAGCCAATTATAGCCTGTAACAAAATATTGAAGCAATTTACATGTATGTTCTTTAATAGAAGTCAACATACTCACTCTCTGTGTGCAGCCTCTGCTATCCAAGATAAATGCGGTGACATACTGAATAGCTGACATCTCATGGTTTCTTTTATGTATACTAACGGCACCAGAAACCATCAAGTGAAAAGGATCTTGTAAGTGGAGAGTATCGTAAGTTAAAGTCGCGTTGTAAAGATGTCTTGTACAACATAATTGGTATTATAGAACATATAATTCAATATTGACAATTGATCGGCAAGAACATGATTTCCCTCCGTTGGTAAGGATTGATGAACATCTTCAACCAGGGATCGTATTTCAGTTCTTGCATACAGTAGTTTTGATAGATCTTTGCATTCATAAATATATGCTAATAATATCTCAAGATCCCCAGTATTTACTTCTTTCTTGCTTTAATCTTGAAGGGAAGGTGCGACTTGCCATAGTCCTTGAAAATAGTTCTTGTTGAAAATAAGTGGCCTCTTTCGTTCATTTCTATTGATTTACTGACTACAATTATCTTCTCTCTATGAGAACAAACAGACAGACAAGTGGAGGGACAAAAAATATATGCCTCCAAATCTCCAATAGTCCATTTTCGAGAAAATATTTAAGAAATGACTGTCTTACTTTGGTTGTTCATGGTACAGTGGTGATCGCGGGAGATTACACACTTTTACCGAAGTTTCCGAGGCTTAACCTAAGTTTCCGAATTTCGGAAAAATCCTACCTAAGTTTCCGAATCCTAACTTTACGAAAATTACCGCTTTGACCGAAGTTTGCGAATTATTAAAATTCGGTAGGAAATTTAGGGTAAACCGTGAAAGTTAGGTATTTTAGTTAGGTTTTTTAGGAAAAAGTGTAATATTTCGGGTTTTTCGGGGTAATGGTAGTTTTAAGATTGATTTCAACAAAACGAAATTTCCATTATGTTCACAAAAGGAATGCAACATGTGTTCGGGAATTCTGGGGTGTAATTGAAAAAAAAGGGGGGGTATATCCCTTGAAAATTTCCAAACATAGTCATATACTTTTTTATTGGCAATTTGCAATACTAGGGCTCACGCTGTTATAACTCTTCCCCTCCCTTGATTGTCTAGAGTCGCACATACATCATGATGTATACAAGTCAAATTTGGTATTGAATAAATCACAGGGGGCCGTAGCCAGATTATTTTTATTTCCATGAAATCATTCTGCAATCAAAATCCCCCCCCCCCTTTCCCTCGATTCATTTAATCAGCTATGTACAACGATTTCCCACAGATTCTATATGAAAGATATATGGAATCTGCGGAAAATCGCTGTACGCTACGTAGCTGATTAAATGGAAAGAGGGACACGTCAGTCATTGAAATATAAAAAAAACTTGCTTCGGCCCCCTGTGTACAATAAATAAATAAAAAAAAAAAAAAACAGAAAAGATCCGATATTAGAAAAGTATTAAAAGACAAGATCGTTGAACTAAAGAAAAGATCTTTTCTAAGAAAAGATCGTTGAATATAAACAATTCGAATTTCCTCTGATCGACGAAGTTGTACTTTTCGCAGTGGAAACACTTTGGCATTTTCAAAAATTCTTAGAGATTTCTTAATTTCAAATTGAGAAAACTAATGTAATTTCAAAAGACAATAAGTAATATATTATATTCCTACATAAAAAGCCGATATCACACTGTGTACCGACTATAAACCGAGCTAATGATCGAACTTGTTTGCAAATTTCAGGCAAGTTCTGTGGGTTTTTTTGTTTAAATAATTCCTCATCGTGTGTTTGTGTGTGTGGTATTTTTTTTTTTTTTTTTTTTTTTTTGATTTTCTAGAATTTCAGCTGTCCTTAGCCGGGGAGGTATATAATACGTCCCTGCCGTGGCTTTTAAAAATAACAGCATTTTGTACAACGGAGAGGCGTGGTGGGTTTTGTTGTTTTTTATTTTGGAGACCCTCGATCAGGGCAAGGACTGTTTATAAGTCCTTGATCAGGGCCCGATTTTTTTTTTTCTGTTCTTTAGCGGATGCATGACCAAAGATAATTCAGCAGACCCTTCGGGCTAGATTCTTTTTGTAGAGGTGCAAACTTTCTGGACATTTTTCTTGGGGAGGGATGCAGTCTTCCTGCCCCTCCCCTCATAAAAATCATATGGGGTTCATTTGTCCTTCTCAATATTTTATAATTTGTTCGACAAATCTGTTAAAATTTTTGTCTTACTTAACCATTATCCATTACATGTACAACTCTATATCTAACAAATTCCTTTCCAAGGTGTTCTCAATCTTATGACGGCCCTTTGCACTAATTAATTGAGATAGGCAGAATGAAAAATGTGGCCGGTCCGGGAATCAAACCCGAGACCTTATGCTATGGAGGCAGACGCTCTTAGCAACTGAGCTAACCGGGCACGATAACCGTACCGTCACACACTATTTATAATTTTTTTACAAGTCCCGAGATACAAATATGTTGCCGGACTCTGTCCGAAAACCTGTGATTGTCTGCAATCTTGAGGTAAAAACTCCTATGCAAGATCTGTCATAAAGGAATGAATTAAACCCAACTATTCATTCAAAGTATTCATACTGAATCTTCTAAACAGTTTCATAAAAAAAGTATGTTATGACCTTGACCTCTTACTTTTATTTAAGAGCATAATACACCCTTGGGTCCTAAGAGTAATTCTGTCAAATGTTTTTGAAAACCATGTAGAGGGGAAATAGTTTTGTCACAAAGTTTTGCCAAGAAAGTCTATTGTTACCTTGACCTCTGATCTAGATTCAGGTCATTAAAAAACCCTTGAGTGCTACATATACGTAGCAATTCTGCAAACAACACAATAAAATTGATAACCAGGAGGACCGGAAACTGATTTGCTTAATGAGAGGGCAAGTTGCTCGTTGCAGATTGACCCTCAATATGTGACTTTGATTTTGAAGATAACCTTGACATAGATACTGAATAACAGACATTGAATAAAGTTTTCCGCATATATGCATGGTGTATTTGCTTTGCAGTGAGTAAAGTAGAAATCAAAAGGAAGTGTAACATAATGAACTGATGAGCATGATCATGTATAAACAGATATTCAAATAAGTGATCTAATGATTCTAATCACATCATCAATATAAATTTACATGTGTAAACATGATCTATAGACCTTTGGCTGATCCAACATCTGTATGTGCTCGGTATTTTTTTTTTTTTTTGCATTTTGTGCTGACATGTTTGTGTATATATATTTTTGCAAAGATTTTTAACCCTTTCAATTTCATTGTAATTGTAATTATTATAGCTTATTCAGCTCAAGTACAATGTGGATCAATATTCAACACCATCTAGGTCAAGAAGGTATAGCTCAAAAAATTAATATTAGATACCAAAACCCAGTTGCTTTACAATTTATTTCCTTTCTTGCAACTGATGAAGTACATGTAGAATACTATCCATCTGACAATAAAAATTTACAACTGTAACTGTCAAAAGACAGCAAGTGTGAATGGCAGTAGATGGTAAATTACTGTCTACATTTGAGTACAAGATTAACACTGTTCAAGAACAGGTATGTCACCTGTCACATGTTTGACCCTAAAACATTGCCTTGACCTTGAAAATGACCTTGAGCTAGACTATAGCCTCTAAACATACTTCATTATGATGCATATCAATTAGCTATAGATACTGTAGCCATATATATATATATGATCATGTATCTTCAATGAACATCCCCCTCCCTTTTCACTTAAGTTCACAACTATTAGACACATGATCTAAAAACCTGTGACATATATCATAGGGCTGGCACAATACTCTGATTCATCAATGCATCACAATATTTTTTTTCTCGATCCAAGTATCGATATATCCAAACACGCCAAAGTTAAAATTTTACAAAATTTTTTTTATTGAATTTTCTGGATTTTTGTCCACCACGCCAAAAATAAAAATAACTTTCAGAGAAAATGAAAGTACATGTAAACATTTTGTTTCCTGGTTTATGAAGTACATGTTATAGGAATCAGACAAATTTCTGGTCAGAAAGCTAGTATTGAATACATATAACCTGTTGAATGAAAAAAAGCTACTTATATATGATGAATATAAATAGTATCAAATAGGATCATGAGGATTTTGAGAAGGTTTTATCAATTTATAAAGTATTGCGATACATATTATATCCGATATCGGGTATCATGATACGTATCATATCGGCTGGGTGCAGTATTGTCCCTGTCCTAATATATCAATGCCGATTTCTTGAATTATACAATGTTTCAAAACATTTTGATAAAAAATAAATGAAATTTTAAAATTTTTAATTAAAAATGCTTCGTAATGCATATGATCTTTGACCTTGAAAGTGACCTTGACCTGCTGAGTCTCATCATGCTTTACTATCTCTGCAAGTTTAAAAAAAATGTTTGAATGATGTATATCAAGTAAGTTACAGACAAATATGTGACAGACTGACAAACGGACAGACAGTCGAGACAGATGAACAAACAGCCTAACTAAGTGATTTTTATATGGCGACATTAAATTTCTCAATCTGAGTACATCAGAAACCACATGTTTTTGCCATTCCACATACATGTATTACATGCAATATAAATTTGTTAATTTTTCTTCATCTTGTCTTGATTCTGGTGTCCAAGATACGCAAATTATGAAGGAAGGAAGCTATGCCGCACCAATCCATGATCACTCATTTCTGTTTGACCATGTTGTATGTGTTGACTCTCATTATCCTGAAATAAAACAAGTACAAAAAAAAATGTGATGATAACAAACATCTAAATCACATCATCTAACAATAAATCATAAAGGTAAATTCCTATTATTACCAAATAGATATCATGGTATAGTTCTCACTTAGTCGTAAATTATATGGTTATATGGTAGAGGAATGCAATAATGCAATTATATTTTATAAACAAATAAAACACTGCTAAAGACAGTATGGCCGGATTGCAAAGTAAGTTTTTGTCACTAACTGGGTCAAGGTCAGGTTAAATGTTATGTCATAAATTGAAATGATTTGTCAGAGGCAACCAATAAGTATAATATTATGTTTCTACTATGTATATAGCTCCTGAGATTTAGGTTCAATGAGACACTTAAGCAAAATCATTAACTAGGTCAAAGCCCTAGGTCAAGGTCACTAGGTCAAATGTTACGAGATAAATTGAAAGGTCTTGTCAAAGGCAACTACATGTATAACATAAAGTTTCTACTGCATAAAGTTCACTAGATTTTGCTTTAACTAGAAACTTCAACCAAAATCTTTAACTATGTCAAAGTCAAAGGTCAAGGTAAAGTTTCTTAGATTTTGCTTTAACCAGAAACTTTAACCAAAATGTTGACAACGGATGACAGACAGACGGATAGACAGACAGGCGGACATCGTCAATCTAAAGACTGGAACTGCTTTGCAATCAAGTCAAATACTTTTTAGATTGGGGCATTTTCAATGTCTAGCTTGTCTTCGGGCCAGTGGTTGAATTTTTTTGTAAAGACGGGTGGACAGTGATTTAAGTCATAATCTTTTAATTTTGTTATTCAGGCACAAACTGTTCTAATATGCTGCTATTTACTGATAGTCCTAACCCGAGTAAGGATCGATTTATCAGTCAATTATATTTTATACTGCCGTCGACTTACTCGAGTAAGGACTATAGGTCAACGGTAACATAACAACCGTTATATTACACTGCCGTTGACTGATAGTCCCTACCCGAGTAAGGATTATCAGTCAACAGCAGCATAATAAAACGGTCCAAGCCCGAATCACAAACAAAATTAAACATCATCAGATCATTTTACATGTCCTACGTGTACTAACCTACCGTTAATTTCCAGAATACCGGGCCGTACGTAGAAACGTACGTCAATCCGTACGTCAATCGTTGATTGTTGGATTGAATGCAGTGGCTCTGACAGTAGTTTGCGATTCCTTCATTATGTTTGGACCATGTTTGTTGTTGTTTTTGATACGTGCAATATACGCCCCTGGTACCATTCATCAGTACATGTACATGCATGCCATGATGCAACAATTCTACCATGCACATCTTGCAGATTCTTGGATACCTTGCTGTCAGTGCTGACATTTACCAGTCTGTTCTTCAATATGTAACACGGCTATGATCATTCTTCATCAAATTCCTGACTGTTTCGTGCATTTCATCAAGGGAGAAATATAAAACATCAAGTTTTACTGCTACAAAAATTCGATCGTAGTAATGTTTTGAAACCGAAAGTAGACAAAGAACATTCCGAATCCGACAAAATGCGGAGCTATTCGTATAAAAAAAGGGGGGGGGGGATAAAATAAAGAGAGAGAGAGATAAAGCTGTTTTATTATCATCATTATGCAATATGTAATTTCTCGGTAGTGAGTGAAAAAATGTACATGTATGTCTGTGTCTCCTCCCGGGCACCTGGTCCCACCTCTGGCTTGCTAGGGGTCCGTCGATGTTTGATTTTGCGCTCTATTGTGAGTGCTGTTGAGATTATCGTCAGGATCTTCTTTAACTCATTTGTGTCACACTTATGCCCTTTGCCGTGTGGAGCTCGTGGAAAAGTTCCCCGCGAGGGGTTTGACAGTAAGTGTTTTGAATATACTTCCCTGACATTGTCGCCATGGCACTTTCTATATAGACATAGCGTCAGACAGTGCATGAAGTTTTTATATTTTCATTTCCATGCTTCATAAACATCGACGGCGGGTGCAGCTAGCCAACAGGGGATGCTTACTCCTCCCGGGCACCTGGTCCCACCTCTGGCTTGCTAGGGGTCCGTCGATGTTTGATTTTGCGCTATATTGTGAGTGCTGTTGAGATTATCGTCAGGATCTTCTTTAACTCATTTGATTGGGGAGAGGGGGGGGGGGGTGACCCATACCACGTCTAAAGGCAAAGGAGAGGGATCACTTGTCTAATTTTATATTAAAATTATCCTTGAATATATATTATTTTCTAAAATTTGAGGAAATTAACCTCGACTCATCGGCAAAAAATTACAGATCCGTGGTTTGCAATGATAGAAAACGAAAATGAATTTTATCGCCACTTTATGGTGCAAATGGTGCTCGTTAGACAATCAAATTGAATCAGTTGTACATTTGATGCCTTCAAATGAAAAACAATTTCGAAATAATATATTTATTAAAAGAAATAAACAATAATAATAAATATTAACGCAGCCTCGTTTTGGATTTCGGGTAAATACAATTATTTAGGTTATTCCGGTGAAATTCGGAAAGTTAGGAATTTTAGGTAACATCGGTAAATTTAGGGCGGAATTTTGCCCGAAGTTTCCGAATTACCAGTTTTTCCTAACGAAGTTTCCGAGGTGTGCCCGAAGTTTCCGAAAAACTGTGTAAACTACTACGATCACCACTGTAGTATAATTCTGGTTTGAACATGTCCAACCAGAATTATACTACCATGAACGACCAAAGTTAGGAAGTCATTACTTATATTTCCATTTGTAGTAAATATCAGAACCCCGTTTAGCATTAACATTAATGAGCATATTGAATGTTATAACGTCAAAACTATCTGGACGTCGGTCAATTCTCCGTACTTTCAAAGCTAAAGCGTGACATCACAATAGGCAACCAGAATTTACATTGTTTAGACTGGGGATCACTGACGAGGGTTTAGTACCTAAAACGTGCATAACTGGTCCATGCTGTAAATGTATCAGGTCTTAAATAATGCTATTGAATTTGAAGACGTTTCACATTATAGGTTATACATCCCTTTGCCTTATGGGCACCTATGGGGATTTATGTGCAATGGAAGTATTATATATTGACAGTTTTAAACCTTGATTTTGTATGTACAAACACCAGACATCACATCATTTGGCAAATGCACTACTCAAAATTACTTAACATATGAATCTGGAAGGAACTTTTCCACAAGTGTTGAAACAAGGTGGCTGAGGAATCTTGTATTTCTCATTTTAAAATAATCATATTTCAATATAAAGTTTTGACGCTCGATGCCATTGTTTGTATTTATAGACCAATAAATCGCTGACTTCTGTAAGCTCTGACCCATCTCTCGAATGAAAAAAGCTCCTGTAGCATCATATCCTACCCATCCTGCTACGTCTCTCGGTACGCCTTTTTCGACATAATAGCTTTTTCACACTTTTTTGGCATATTACATTGTTTAGATTTAAGGATCAATGACGAGGTTTAAGTACCCGAAACGTGCATGTCTGGTTCATGCTGCCACTTTATATATTCTTAAATGATGCTATTGAATTTGAAGACGAAATATTTAAAAAAATCTTTACTTTTACAGTTCGAATAAAAATTACACAAATGAAAGTAATGAAAATGAGATATGCAGATATAAAAAAAAAAACCTATTAAAAAAAGGTTTTTTTTTTCGAAAAACAAACAACCCCCCTTCATTAAAAATATAAGTACGTGACCTTTACTTTGATCACATGATGTTGGGTCAAGGTGATGTGAAACTTTTGGGTCATAAGCAACAACATTCTTCAAATATACAAGTGATCCGGTAAACAGTTCAAGAGATGTAGATGTCAGAATCCAACGTCAAACCGTCCGAACCAAGATCCAGCTGTCTGAAACCAACATCCAGCTGTCTGTGACCAACATGCAGCTGTCCAGAACCAACATCCAGCTGTCACGAACCAACATCCAGCTGTCTGTAACTAACATCCAGCTGTCTGTAACCAACATTCAGCTTTCACGAACCAACATCAAGCTGTCCTGTCAGGAACCAACATCCAGCTGTCGAGAATGATTTTAAGGAGTGGTTTTCACCTGTCACGCACCTCTGTTCACTTCGACCCGTATATAAAGTATAATTGGCGTTCACCTTCTTTGATATAATCTGACTTTTAATTATAACACGTCATTTTTGTCAGTTATTTTATAATGATATCATTATTTGGGAGCGATCTTATTGCCTCCCGTTCGATTTTATGAACATTGTCTGGGATCTTTTGTATTTTGATCGAAGGAAGTTTAAGTTTCGTTTTATTGATATAGGGCTGTAGTGCATGATTTGTTTCATTTGGCTGATATCCACTTTTCACGCGATGTGGATGCGAAATGGATGCAATGCGGTTTCGGCATTGGAAAACATGTATTTGCATTGCATTTTTTCGAGCAAATTCATTAAAATTACTGATCATAGGGTTTTTTTTATTTTGTTTTCTTGTTGGATGGAGTAGGGATGAATTTCAAACTTCTTGCAAGAAGTAGATACTCACCATCGGTGAGTTTGTTGCTCGTTAGATTAAACACATGTTGTCGTGCATCCTGAACTTTTGATAGCTCTAGATTTCTTTATTTTTATCTTAGCGTTTCGATCGAAATGATGTGCTATGCTGAAATGAAGAAAATTATCCATTCGCTACATCGATAAAACCGTGGGTCACGTGATAATTCCAACTAATTAAATGAGCATTATGCTCGGAAAGAGACAAACGCAATCACGTAGTTATAACATTTAATTATATATTTCAGACATGATACATTGCTTATGACATACATAAATTTTCAGTGTGTAACATTCGCTTATGCCTATTACTATCTATGATGGACTGACTGTGTCGATTGAAGTGTGTGAGGTTTGAAAACCTTTCGTTGTTTTTTGGCAACTTGGAATTTCGTGTTCTTAGCCACAGGTTTTGATTTATTTCCTTCGTATCCGATCGGATTTTTGTACGAATGTCTAAAAGCCATTTATCAAATTGTTCTTTTTTACACTCATACGAACGTTTATTTCACTGCGTACGCTCCCACTAGTTGTGGTCTCCATTCCGATTTTTAAGGAGTGCATTATTTCTCTTCTATATTTTAGTCCGTCCCTCACAAGGATTGGTAACCTCTTCGTTGCCTCTTTTGATGCATTTATACAATCTGTACGTCTATAGCACCATTTGATAGACTCACTTTGTAAGGTTTTGCGTCCTTTGTCGTTTACGACATAATATTTCCATCTGTACTGGTACACTGTTATCATGGATTTGTCGTCATCAGCAGACTAACAAATAAATGGATTTTTTGACATTGTACCTTTCTTTAATAGTTTTTTTTTTACAAGAAAGAAGAAAATCGTCATTATTATATATTTTGTAATATAGGAAATTTTAAGTATCAAAAGAAAAATTCTTTTTTGTGATTTTCTCTGTGAATGAAATTTAAAAAAAGATAATAACACAAGGAGAGGCGTAATATGAAGATAAAGCAAAAAAAAAATTAAAAATTAAAAATTTTCTCTGAAGGATTGAAATTAAAAAATTTGTTATAAATGCATAAGATGCACTTGATGCTTTTAGAAATTCCCATAATCACCTGGCTGCTATAGGCGCCATTACCTACTTTCCTATAAGAAGAAAGGGATGGAATGGATGGTATTGTAACTCATGATCAATTTGGTGAATTGATTCGGGATATAAAATTCGACAATGACTTTAGAAGTTTGATTATGTCGCTCACCAGGTTGTGCATTATTCGTTTTGACAAAGGTTGAAGAGATTTCGAGGAATGATGAATCGGCGAAACCAGATAAAGACATTCAGGACAGACTAAGAGTACATTTTTTTGCTGCATACTCTTGTGTCGATTTAGACTTAGTAGAGAAGTTTATGGACTTAAATATCGCAACATGACACAAAAATGTACAACTTTCCCTGAGGACATAAACTCCGACAGTGCATTTATTTTTGATAATGTTTTCATTTTCGTGCGTTAACATCGACGGCGGGTGCGGCTAGCCAACTTGGGATGCTTACTCCAACCGGGCACCTGGTCCCACCTCTAGCTTTCTCATGTGCCCCGAAGGAGTCAGCAATCCCTATATGGCTAGCCACAGATTTCATTACAAGTAATGATGCATGACGGGGAAACGTGCTTGTCTGGTCCATATTGTAAATTTATCTGCTCCTAACTGATGCTAAGGAATCTGAAGACTTTAAACATTTGTACGACTTGGTGTGTGTCACTTCTGGTTGGCCAGGAGTACCCGAGGGCACATGAAGCCAGATTCGATGAATTTCGGTTGGTAGTTTCTTCCAACGGATTTGAAAATTTATTTCTGAAACCTGGGTCCCGTGGTATCTGCTCTAAATGATGCTAATGAATTTGAAGGCGTTAAACATTGACGGTGTCTGGAATAGCGACAAGGGGGAAAAGCCCAGAATGAAAAAAATCCAGCGTACGATGTCGTCAGGTCACCCAACAGTTGACGAGTGGAAAAGAGTTTGTAAGAATGTTGCACGACAGACAAGGTAATTACATTTTTTAATTTGCGCATGTACTACACATTTATATGTTCTTTACAAAAGTAATCAAATAGATCTAAAGCTTTAGGTGTTTTGATTTTTAAGTCAACACAGGTCAGGTGCACCCATTTATCACACACTACATCCACTTCCCTGCGAATGTTCTTCATCGGATTTCAACTACTCTCCTTGTGGACACGTTATTACTGGTGACCTTAGTATAGTCAAGAACGACAAGTTGAGAGAATTGTTAAAAAAGGGTCCCAAATACAGAGAAAGTATGTCCTTTACATGGAACCAAAATGTCAAAATTATCATGGACTCTTGTGAGGAATATGCAAGACGTTGGGCAAAGAAAGAGGATGTACAGCTCGACACCCTTTCCGAATGGATAAAATCAATCAGAGGGTTACTTTTATCTAGAATTAACCGATTAAAATCAACTGTGAACACCAGATTCGTGTCTATATTTAAAGACCCTGATGTTATTACAGAACTTACCTACCTCCAAGAACATTATGTCATCACACCAGCGGACAAAGCCTCAAATAATTACACATTTACTTGCAAAAAGTACTATTTCGACAGTCTAGTTAAAGAGTTGGGTTTAAATTCGACACCTGGAAATCCCACTTACACCCCAACTAACCTTTCTGCCTCTGAAATAATAGATAACCACAAATCAGCTCTTGCTTCCTTTGGCTTCGGCACTACCAATTTAGATTTAGATTTGCCATACTTATACTGCATACCTAAAATGCATAAGAATCCGTACAAACAACGTTTCATCGCTGGTTCCTCAAAATGTTCTACCAAATCTGTATCGATCTTACTCACCAAAGTTTTATCTGAAATCAAATCTGGGCTTCAAAAATATTGTTCGACAGTATATTCTCGCAGTGGTATCAACCAGATGTGGATTTTAAAGAATTCGAAGGAACTTTTAGAACATCTGAAATCCACTCATTTTAGTAGAGTCCATTCGATCAAAGCCTTTGATTTTTCGACACTTTACACTACAATTCCACATTCTAAATTGAAAGAAAGACTCGCAAAAATTATAAGTAATGCGTTTACAAGTAAGAACGGTAATCGCAAATACAAATTTATTGTTGTTAACTATGACAAAACCTACTTTGTAAAAGAAAAGTCAGATTCTGAAAATAAGTACACTGAAACAGACATTGTTCAGATGTTAAACTTTCTGATCGACAACATTTTTGTGGTGTTTGGAGGAAAGGTCTTCCAGCAAATTGTCGGAATTCCAATGGGTACCAATTGTGCCCCACTCCTTGCCGACATTTTCCTTTACTCGTACGAAGCTGAATTCATTCAATCTTTGGTCTCTGAAGGGAAAAGATACTTAGCTTCTGATTTCAACTTCACTTACAGATACATAGACGATGTGTTGTCCATCAATAATCCAAAATTCGCGGATTACCTGAGCAGTATCTATCCTTCGGAGCTTGAAGTCAAAGAAACTACAGAGACAAATAATTCAGCATCCTATTTGGACATAATGTTGTCCTACGATACTGATGGTCACATGAACACCTCACTCTATGACAAACGTGACGACTTCAATTTCAGCATTACGAACTTTCCTTTTCTGAGTAGCAACATCCCTTCATCGCCTGCTTATGGCGTGTTCATATCTCAGTTGATACGCTATGCCAGAGCAAGTACCAAATATACGGATTTTGTTCTGAGAGCTAGGCGTCTTTCAGATAAGCTTCTCAGTCAGGGATATGTTTGTGACCGACTAACATCGTCACTGAGGAAGTTCTACGGTCGATATGGGGAACTCGTCATACACTATGATGTCCCACTATCCAGAATGGTGGATGATATTCTGTCATAGACCATTTGAACCATCCAACCAAAGATTATACTCTATATCTTCCAAAATGGAAGTAACCGGATGTGACAGTTCTACCGAATTGAAGCGACGGGTGTTGCATGCAAGCAGGAGATGCTTACTCTTCCTGGGCACCTGGTCTCACTCTCATATTGGGAGTTCGCTTCTTTTCATATGGTGGAGGTTTTTGTTTTTGTTTGCTTTGGTTCCTATTTTGTCCTGATTTTGTATGCCTTCGGTTTCTGATTTTCTGAATTATCGATTTTGTACTGTAGACAGGGATATGGTCATTATCCATATTTGTCACTTGCCATCTTTTCCCGAACAACTCGACCATTTCAAACCCCCTTATCCTCCTCGTAGTTTGCAGCACACACTTTGCAAAAATAGATGTTTTAATACCCTTCTCGTTTTTGATGGCGGTGAATGGTGCACCTTTGGTACATTTACTGATGACATCCGCTTGTGCTCTCTTTCTTCGGTTTGAGTACCCTGTTCACACTTTTGCAAAATGTCTATAAAAAAGGATTATTGAATATGCAAATATATGGATATACTTTTATAGTGATTGAATATGGAACAAAAATGAAAATTCCTTTATGTTAATAATATGTTTAATAGATATATTACGGGCGTGCAACAGAAAGCAAGTGTATCAATCATACGTACATGCGCATTAGTTATCTTGATTATTATGTCCTAAGAAATATTAAAATTTCAATTTAAAAAAGCATTTATGACGACTTAAAATTCGTCATTAATGCATGATCAATATTTCATAGGACAGTGGTAACACGGAAAGTTTTTCTGTTATGCGTATAGATTTAATAAAATAAGATATTAAAACATAATGATAAGAGTAGGGGTAATTTATGCATTACGGTTATATCATGTAATAAAGATATTCGTGTACTACTTTGAAGGTTCATATGCTGTTTTATAAGACATGATCCCAAGATCCCGAGAAAGCCATCACACCCGATCATGGACCCCTTTCGTTCTCCTTCACAATTATTATTCTTTATCACGCCAAGCACCTCACCAACAACTTTATATGAGCATTGATTTAGAAACATCGGGTCACCCGTGACTAATTTTTCATGAGGACACCTCTATGTCGACTTTCTCTAATAAGTTGTTCAGAAATCCTTGATGATAGTTTTCATATATGGCAAATGAAAGCATTAATTTTCGTAGCGAACTCAATGGGATCCTTGTTGGAATATAGCCATGATGACGGAGAGAGAGATGCATCAAACGGTAGTGCTATAGGAGATGGAGGAAGACTGTTGGTGCTGGTGGTATTGACACTCACAAGAGCCTTTGAATCTTAATTTATATTCCAGTTTCTGGACAAAAATTGATTATCAAGAAAGTTACGATATCGGTATCTTCGTATGGTTTCTGCATTTCACAAGAATTTTCACGAAACCAATTCAAAAGTGTATTATAACAGCCACTTATACTAACGGATGATAAAAAACGACAGTTGTTTGCTTCCAGTCATCGTGTACGACAGCATGGAAATTATAAAACACGACATGCTTATATATCTGGGAAACACTGAACCATATTTGAAGTCAGTCGCAATAACAACGGAATTCCAATGGGGACCAATTGTGCTCCACTCCTTGTCGACATTTTTCTTCAATCATACGAGGCCAAATCCATTCAATTGAACTAACACATAATTAATCCTTATTATTTATTTTTGTTCGGTACTTGCACATGCTTATAATGGTAAAATATCTGTAGAATATTTAGTAATATCGATCGGCGGACAACCTTATGTACTTGAAATATGATATTGATATTTACTTTTTAATTTTAGCAAGACAAGGTCAAGAAATCAAAGAAGAACTACAAGAACAGCTGAGACCCAGATGATATATAGGTATGATTAGATTTATTAATCAATTGATTTATTATTTGTTATTTGTTAACATACATTTACAAACAAACATTCGATAATTCCTTAGATAATTAGTACTGGATATATGCCAAAACAATTCATTCTTAAAAAGTATCCCCTTTAGGGTATATGCACATAAACATAATTATTCATATCATTTAAAGAAAATCAAATATTCAAAAACACTTAATTTATGCTTTATATGATATATATCAAAGCATAAATTAACTTAAGAGAACTTTTCAAGAAAAAAGCACATGCAAACAAGGGGGTTAAGGACCGCCATTAGAAATAAATTCTGAGCGAAGCTTAGTGGGCAAAGGCCTGGAAGCTGAATCCCTTCCTTGCCTGCTTATGGCTTGTTCATATCTCAGTTGATACCAGAGCAAGTACCAAATAAACAGATTTTATTCTGATTTATACATTAAAATTCGGATCTATACATGCAACGGAGTACATTACTATGGGTATTACACAACCTGTCTTTTATGGTGATATGATAAACAAAATAAAAAGGATCAAAGGTAGGCAGCATAACCATCGAAAATGCGTCAGAATCATCAAACGCCTTTTATATCGTGGATATGATCCTAATATCACCAGGCGGACACTAGGTTTGGTATTTGACCAATCTACAGTCTTGTATAAGCGCATCCTTGAGACTTGCACTCTGACTGACTGTGACGACGGGACTCCATGACGGGCCCTGTCCAAACCTCTTTAGAGAAGACAGGGCCCCGACCACTTGTCCTCTCTGAATGTCAGTCGGACTCCTCGGGTGATTACATACATGAGCTCGCTACAGCCGACAGAGCACGGACTGTATTACGCATGCCCTCTTTTTATATCCATTTACATATTCATCTGTGTCTCTGGGGCCTCTGCGTTTCGCGGTCTTGTTTGTGTGATGTCATCTTAGTGAGGAGGTTGTTTTACACCACAATTGTACGTTTTTCGAGACCTCTGGGTAATTGGAGAAGTGAGAGGGTTGTGCGCACGTAATCCAGGATAACCACACCATTTGCTACTTGCGTGACAGATGGCCGTCCAAAGTCGGCACCGGTTACCCATTGGTCTCGTCGGTTTATGTGTAGTCTTTTGTGTTTGATGTTTACATGTCGTATGTCTCTTTTCCGTCTCATGCTGTACTTGTCTTTTGTGTTTTTGCATCGAGTGTTTTGGTGTTTTACTGTTGATGCTGCAAAGGGGATCTCCTCCCTTCTTTTTATTCTGAGTTAGGCGTCTTTCAGATAAACTTCTCGGTCAGGAATACGTTTGTGACCGACTGACATCGTCACTTAAGAAATTCTACGGCCGATATGGGGAACTCGTCATACACTATGATTTCCCACTCTCCAGAATGTTGGATGATATTATGTGACAGACCCTTTGTACCGTCCAACCAAAGATTATACTTTATTTCTTACAAAATGGAAGTAACAGGATGTGACAATACTTCCGAATTGAAGCGGCGGATGTCGCATGCAAGCAGGAGATGCCGACTCGTCCCGGACACCTGGTCGCACTCCCATATCGGGAGTTCTCTTCTTTTCATGTGGTGGAGGTTAATGTTTGTTTGCTTTGGTTCCGGTTTTATCCTGATTTTGTATGCCTTCGGTTTATGGTTTTCTGAATTATGGCTTTTGTGCTGTATATAGGGATATAGTTAAAATCGCGATTTGTCATACAACAAAATTCTGTCACCACTTTCTGATCCAGCTAAATAATACGGAAGTGTTCTAATTCTATACCTTCATGAAGAAAATTTCAAACAAATTTTTCTGCACCAGAGGCGTGCTTCTAGTATTGAATTCGTATCAGTGTAAACGTCTTCAAATTGAATAGCATCATTTAAGAACAGATAAATTGGCAACGTGGACCAGACATGCACGTTTCGGGTACTTGACCCTCATCACTGATGATGCTTCAAACAGAGCCACCAATATTCATTTCAGTAGCGCCCTCTTTTATTTTTTGAATTTAGAGTTGAACATTTACTTTAAAGAGATTTAGCGGATCCCAATTACCTGTATTCAGTAGCAGATCCATATAAAAATATATGTTCAAAATAGCATTGGAAGGATGATGCTAAGATGTAAACCTCCTTTAATTTCGATGATAGTTTTGAATGGAATGACAAGTTTTCAAAATAGCAAAATAATATGATGTCATATCGATAAAGGACCAAAACGAGCTTGAAAGAAGTAATAAATACACTTCTAAACATCAATACGTTATAGACGATCCTGATGAAAATCTCAATAGCATCTACGAGAGAGCACAAAATTGAACATCAACGGGTCCTTAGCAAGATAAAGGTGTGACCAGGTGTCCGGGAGGAGTAAGTCTCCCCTGTTGGTTAGCACCCGCCGTCGATGTCCATGCACGAATAAAATAATCAAGTCACGGGGAACGATTTTTACTGCTCAACACTACAACAAGAAATAAGTTTTTATAATCATTATACGGAAGTGCTCCAACTCTAGACCTTCATGAAGAAAATCTAAAACCAATTTTTCTGCACCAGACCCGTATTTCGAATATCAAATTCTCATCAGTGATACTTCCAGCTAAGTTTAAAATTTAAAAACGAAGAAATTTGCCTATCTTACAAGATCGATAGGGGAAATGTTTACTATTACCAGGCGCGTAGACAGACTGAGACGTACGTAAGTACACAGGTAATTCATGATTGTTTTGCAAAAAAAGTAGTCTCGTTAGGCACGGTCCAGTTGATATTCTGGGAGGGGGGGCTTGGGTTTTTTGTCGGAGCAAGATTATTTTTTTTCACCCCGTACCGGGGCAAAATTATTTTTTTCTTGCAAAGTTGGAGCAAGGTAATTTTTTTAACAAAGTGATGCGCAAATTAAGAATGTTTGTGTTTTATCAATAGAAATTATTTATATTTTTACTCAAAACTCTAAATATTAATATATTAGTTTATTTTTACTCAAGTATTCAATTCACCTTTAAACAGAGAGATGAGATAAAGATTTTTACAATACAATTCTCAATATTTTATATAAGGTACATGTATATAACATGTATAAGAGGGTCTGAGGGGAAATTTTTAAATGTAGAATTGTAAATTGGTGAATAACTGAAGTTCTTCTTCCAAGCTTACAAGAACATATAATAAGACTATGGGATATAATTGCAACATGTATTAATGACAATATATTTAAGCTTTTAAGGAATCCCTTTTTCGTTCACATACATGTATAACTTTTGGTATCTTCAAATATATGAACTTTGC
>VSWD01000002.1:24569397-24632390 GCA_033119305.1 Pinctada imbricata
TTAGCTCACCTGAGCCAAAGGCTCTAGTGAGCTATTGTCATAGCGATCCGTCCGGCGTCCGTCGTCCGTCGTCTGTCGTGTGTCGTGTGTCGTCTGTCTGTCGTAAACTTTTCACATTTTCGACTTCTTCTCAAGAATGGCTAAAGGGATTTTGATGAAACTTGGTAGGTATAAAGTACTAATGGTCCCCTACAAGTGTTGTTGTTTTTTCGTCCGGATCCCTCAACAGGTGGCGCCACCACAGGCAAAAGTAGGTCACGGGGGGTACCCTCCTTTGACAAACTTCTTCTTCAGAACGGAAGCACGTATCGACAAACCGAAAGCATCAGGATGATCTAGAGAGATGTCTTAAGAAGTGTTGTTATTTTTGGTTCCACTCCGAACTCAAATTTTTGACGCTTTTTTGACGTCTCTTCGGACTTAGTCAGAAATGCTAATTTTTGCACTATTTCTTTAAATAACTCAATAAGTGTATGATTTTACACACTCATTTACTGCATATTTATCATATCTAACTTACTTTTTTTCTTAGATTGTCATGAAACTTGGTAGGTATGAGGTACTCATGGTTCCCTACAAGTGAAAGAATTTTGTCAAGATATCCTCATTTGGATTTTTACGGAAAAACATTTATAGATACAAGTAGGTTTTCCATGCCCAATGAACCCAAGAGTAGTGGTTTCAAACCCCGGCAGGACCCCACTTTTGCAGGTTTTTTTTTTCTCCTTTTTTATATTTATCGTTAGAATAGAAAGTGTGAAAGAATTCTGTCAAAATATCAACTTTTAGATTTAAACAGACAAGCTAGTTTGGCTTTGTGTACTTATTTTCGTACGTCGAAATAACTCAGGCACACGTGCAATCAAATATATATAACTCTGAATTTATTTTTGAGATGTTGACTTTTTCCATACATGCATATTATATAACAATTTCCCTATATAATGATTATTTTCTCCGCTTTATTTTTTGTATCTATGGTAACAAAGTCGCCATATATCTTGTGTTACAGATTTGATTGGTTAATTCCTCCACGCCCATTTAATAGTCACGGTGGGTAATCTCGCAACGCAGAACACTAGGTTTATCTAAAATTTCGTGTATTACAAATTATTTTTCACAAAAAGGGGAATGTGATGCAGTGTAAGGATGCCTTAGATACGAGTTTTATCGAAAGTAAGAGAGGTAATTCCTTTTATAAAGCCGAAAAACTATCGGCATGATTGGTGTAGATGAAAAGTGAAAGTAGAACGCCGATCGTGTTTGTGCATTATAAAAAGCTATAATATCCACCTTATTTTGGATACAACTCATAGTTAGGGCGTTGTTACACTGCATCACATTTCCCTTTTGTAATAAATTATCGATTTTGCGCCAAAAAATATTGAAAAATAAATTGTTCTGCGTTGCGAGATTACCCACCGTGTTAGTACTGTACAAGTGATACATTTCAGGAGATTAATAGATGATCTATCGTGCAAACAAAATAGTACTGCCGGTATTTAATAGATTTTATTTAAGGAGGCTCAATAATCGTTTGACGTCATCAGATATCGAGTGCAGTACTTTTATATGTGGCCTTTTTAGCTCACCTGAGCCAACGGCTCAAGTGAGCTATTGTCATAGTGTTGCGTCCGTCGTCCGTCGTCGTCCGTCGTCGTCGTAAACTTTTCACATTTTAAACTTCTTCTCCAGAATGGCTGAAGGGATTTTGATGAAACTTGGTAGGTATGAAGTACTCATGGTCCCCTACAAGTGTTGTTGTTTTTCGTCCGGATCCGTCAACAGGTGGCGCCACCACAGCCAATAGTAGGTCACGGGGGGTACCCTCCTATGACAAACTTCTTCTTCAGAACCGAAGCATGTATCGACAAACCGAAAGCATCAGGATGATCTAGAGAGATGTCTTAAGAAGTGTTGTTATTTTTGGTTCCACTTCGAAGTCAAATTTTTGACGCGTTTTGACGTCTTTTCGGACTTAGTCAGAAATGCACATTTTTGCACTATTTCTTTAAATAACTCAATAAGTGTATGATTTACACACTCATTTACTGCATATTTATCATATTTAACTTACTTAATGCTTTGATATGTATTTTAGGCTTAAATTTTATTTTTTTGATTTTTTATGAATTTTTTTCTTATGTAAAAGGAAGGGGTGGGGTGATTTTCATACATTTCTGCTTCTTTTCTATAACCACTCTTCAGATTGTCATGACATTTTGTAGATATGAGGTACTCATGCATGGTACCCTACAAGTGAAAGAATTTTGTCAAGATATCCACTTTTAGATTTTTAAGGAATATTTTTTAAGATTGTACATAGGTATAATGTATGTTTTCCATGCCCAATGGACCCATGGGGATTGGCTTCAAACCCCGACGGGATCCCGACAAAAATTTTTTCCCCTTTTTAGCTCACCTGAGCCAATGGCTCAAGTGAGCTATTGTCATAGTGTTGCGTCCGTCGTCCGTCGTCGTCCGTCGTCGTCGTAAACTTTTCACATTTTAAACTTCTTCTCCAGAATGGCTGAAGGGATTTTGATGAAACTTGGTAGGTATGAAGTACTCATGGTCCCCTACAAGTGTTGTTGTTTTTCGTCCGGATCCGTCAACAGGTGGCGCCACCACAGCCAATAGTAGGTCACGGGGGGTACCCTCCTATGACAAACTTCTTCTTCAGAACCGAAGCATGTATCGACAAACCGAAAGCATCAGGATGATCTAGAGAGATGTCTTAAGAAGTGTTGTTATTTTTGGTTCCACTTCGAAGTCAAATTTTTGACGCGTTTTTGACGTCTTTTCGGACTTAGTCAGAAATGCACATTTTTGCACTATTTCTTTAAATAACTCAATAAGTGTATGATTTTACACACTCATTTACTGCATATTTATCATATTTAACTTACTTAATGCTTTGATATGTATTTAGGCTTAAATTTTATTTTTTTGATTTTTTATGAATTTTTTTCTTATGTAAAAAGGAAGGGGGGGGGGGTGATTTTCATACATTTTCTGCTTCTTTTCTATAACCACTCTTCAGATTGTCATGACATTTTGTAGATATGAGGTACTCATGCATGGTACCCTACAAGTGAAAGAATTTTGTCAAGATATCCACTTTTAGATTTTTAAGGAATATTTTTGGCCTAGGACATCTTTGGCACGCATAAAAACGAAAGAAAAAAGGGGGTCATGCATACCTTTTCTGCAAAATTCACTTGTTTAATGACCCCTCCTTCCGAATTGAAAATTTGCTAATTTTTATATATTTTCAAATCGATCTATTGATTACATAAAAGGCAAAATCATGTTCAAAACTCAATTTCTACAGACAGCAGGGAATCATACATTGATTTAATGTGCTATTTTTAAATTTTCAATGGTTATGACCAATGAGGTGACACCTTTTATTCAGCCCGCTTCACCAGTCAAAAGGGAAGGGATTGCCTGCTAAAATGATTAACTGTAGTTACACCTTCTAGGTCAGAGACAACCAAATCATTTTCCATAGGCCGTAATGTTAACAAAATGCCTTATAACGTCTATACTAACATTGCTGGCCATGCATGTTATATACCGATTTGTTCATTGATTCAAGCTTTATACGAAACTAAATTAAAAAATATAGCATGACCTGCTCTTTTTCGCACTATTTGCGTCACAAGGTACCCCGCAGAGAATTTTCAAATTTTCCCGCGCCCGTCCCCTTTAGCGGATCGGGAGCTAGGGCAATATCCGGGTATCGACATTTTAATTGCACTTATTTTTTACCTATATATATCATATTCAAACAATATACCAAAAGAAAATAGAATTGATAGCCAATCACATCTTCTGTCACATTTAAAATAACAGGCCCCCTCACCCTACAGGTTTTTCTCCAATCAGAGCCGGCCTTTTAGTGGTCTCTGACCTATAACTGTAACTGTAAACAAAGTCGCTGTACTTTAGATTTGATCCGTTTAATTCCTCCACAACCCTCTACTCGTACTGCGATACATTTCAGGAGATACAGTGCAAACGGAATAGATTTTTATTTAATGTGCATTATACTTGGAACACTTTCATAATGGTTATCATTCATGTACTTGGAACACTTGCATATACTTGTTATCATGTATAAAGTTTGCTCGAATTTCCTCTGTCTTAGACTCTCTTAGATGAAGTAATTTACGGACTGATTTCTTGAAGAAACGTCGAATGAGTAATCTCTTCCTCTGGATCATGAGGTTTGATACACCGTACACTGCTTTTTGGAAAACAAATTGGCCCAATTTCTGCACAATTCACTTGAATTGATAAATATTGGATTAAAACGATTTTAACTGTACGTTTCATGTATTTGAGATGAAATCAATACTATTCAAAAGCATTCTTAGATTTCAGTATACTTTAATATGAATAAAGGCAAAACCGAAAAATCTTTGTTTTTTATGCCCCTGGAATAAAAGATTCGGGAGCATATAGTTTTTGGCCTGTCCGTCTGTCTGTTTGTCTGTCTGTTTTCCGAAAAACTTTAACATTGGGCATAACTTTGAATGGAAGCTGGTGAATGTCTTAGAGGTTTCATATTTCACATGTGTATTCCTTGTGACAATACCTTTCCATTGATACCAAAATTTTGACCTCGTGACCATAACCTTGACCTTTGACGTACTTTTCAAAAACTTAAACATTGCGCATAACTTTTGATTGGTTAGTGATAGGGCTTTCATATTTTACATGTGTATTCCTTGTGACAAGATATTTCCATAGATACCAATATTACGCTGACCCTGACCTCTCACATACTTAACAGAAAATGGCGTTTATACTAACAAAGATGCCGCCGGGGGCATTCTCGTTTCACAAACACAGCCTGTCAGGCTTTATAATTTCTGGCATGCTAGCTATCAATAATGAAAGGTATGGTCGTTCAGTTTTAAATAAACTTAATTTATGAAATCATTTCATTGTTTTATTCTTTTTCTGCTGCGAATTAAAGTGGGATTTTACAATATGATTTTATTTTTGATGTTGCATAATTGAACTATACTAGTTGGGCATATGATTTAAAAAAAGTTATTGTTTTGAAATGTGACTATTTTTTTAAAGGTTGTCTGAAAAAAAACTTCTCTGCATCCGGCAAAAATCTTTTTAGAAAGGTTGTGGGCTAAAATCCCGGTACTGGCACTATCAGTATTCAATAGCAGTATGTCAATTAGAGCGTGCATGGGTATCAGGTGAGCGTTGTGCCCCCTGGGGCTCTTGTTTATCGTTTATCGTTGTTTTTGCACAAAATATTTATTTCTCGTGCGATTCTCTAACCCTATTTTTGTATGATATATGAGGACCCATAACTGTTGATAAATAGGTCAATCAAACCATATTCGATTTTTTTGTTCTGTATAACGAACTCGTATATCTAACATCAGTTCATTATTTGCAATTCAATTGCGTAACCAGTAAGTACACACGCTTAACCCATTCGAATAGAAATAGTGAAAAGTGAACAAAAAAGACGCTACACGTTCAAAAGTGAAATGAAAGAGAGATGCTTGTTTGAATCGGGTTGTGAGGCAATATATGTAAGAAAGACAAGCGTGTTATTTGGATTAATCTAACGGAAACATGCGAAGCTACTAGCAGATTAGACATAGGTGTTACAGATGCAACATAGTTAGAATAGAAGAGATTGTTTATCTTAATCTTCAACAACATATTTTCAATTTCATGATTTTTGCAAAATTATTTATTTCAAAATTTCATTTTCAAGTTCAATTTCAATAAATTTGCAAATCATCAGACAATTTTCTTATCAAATTTCCCACAAAAAAATAAACAGTATACGGCAGTGGGCCTTTTTTGTTCCCTAGTTCGATTCTTGAAATAATAAGTATGATGTCAAAGTAAAATATTTAATTGAGAATATGCAACAAGGCAAATCAATTTAAACAATATCAGTGGCGGATTCAGGGGGTGCGGAGGAGGCGTCCGCCGCCCCGGCAATGACCATAAATTTGACAAAACCAGGTATATTTTGGCCCATTTCAGTAAAAATCGGCAAAATTCGCCCCTTAACCCCCCGGCAAAGGGAGCGCTGGATCCGCCACTGAATATATATAAAATTTCAGAATAATTGAACGACCAAAGCTTCAAATAAATTTAATTTACAATTTTCAGAATTCTTTAATGTTTGAAGGAGAGCGTTACGGTGATTTACAATTTTGACGACCTATTTTCTCGTTAAATAAAATCTAAGTTTGTAGTCCGAGAACGCAACGGTCTGAAAAGAATATTTGCCAACCAATATTAATATACATGCCCATGTATTTTTAAAGCTAATTGAAGCGATGGTCAAATAAACAACAATGTCCATTTAGATAAATCAAGTTTAGAAATGTATCTGTGTGAATTGTTCATTAAGTCCATTGATATGTTAAGATATATATGCACGTTAAAATTGTTCTACTAAGGAAAAGGGGGGGGGGGTGTCTATTGCCTCACAACATATTTTTGCAAAATTATTGATCTCCAATTTTCATTTTCAAGATAGACTTATTTGCAAATTTTCAATTCTAATCAAATTTTCCGGAGGCAATTAACCTAACGTTTTATCGTGAAATATCCGTGAACGGTCAGAAATAACAAAGCATAATTAAGCTGTCACTTTAATTGAGGTTGTTATGTGGGTGTTATTTGTCAGTGCTTTGTTTACGTGCATTGCGCAACTTGATTACTCTGGTCACCCATGACATTGAGGCCCACGAAAGGTTTTATTAATTATTTCAAACAGCTATATTTAGATAATAAATGGTAATTTTCCTTCAAAAGCCTTCTTTTGTTCTGGTCGGGTATTTAACGTCGCTGACCAGTAGAGGCCAGAAATTTGAATAGGGTTATTTTTGAATACTTAACCTTACTTAAATGCTAAGAAATGTAAAGTAACCTTTATGGGTCCTAATTGAAATTTTGCTATCCAGAGACTTAAGCGTTGGTACCCAGCGCGTCACTCTGAGCTGGCACGAGAAAGATTAAAGAGGTGAAATTTTATATTGGATTTTCATCTTAATTTCATAACTTATTAGCCCTCTATTTACTTTGCAAACTGATTCCCTCCCTGACAATATTACAGAATTTTCGAAGGTAGTTTGTTTGGGGAAGAGAGAGGGGGGATGTTGTTCAGAACAGCCAATTTTTGATATGTTTTAGTTTTTAGCTCACCTCACGAAGTGAGAAGGAGCTTATGCTATCACCCTTTCGTCGGCGTCCACACTAGTATGTTAAGAAGTTTTATTTAAGTGCAAGGAAGTTAAAACTTGCACAAATGATGCGTCTTTAAATTAAAGGGTTGGTGTCCCTGAAAAGTAATGAATTTTACCAAATTTTTGAATGCAAAATCTTTCTTTTCATATGAAGATATACAACCTCATTCGTATATATTGAATTCAATTTCATAATCAATATATTTTAAAGTATTCAGTTATTTAAAAATAACCTTTGCTCCAAAAACTCTCTTTTTTGGTCGGGTACATATTATCGCCGGGCACATATTATCGCCACTTCATTTATATCTCCGCTTATTGTTGATGTTGGAATTTCATTTTTTCACCTTAATTACATCTTTGATACATGAAAAGGTATGCAAAATTTCAAATAATTCCATTCCCTGCAAATACTGAATTTTATGATAGAAAGTCGGCAAATCTGATTGTATTTCCCCCGCCTCTCCGGGGAAAGGGTAGGTCACTTTGTCCTCCTATATCTCTTTGGGTTTTGAAAAAAATGCATCAATTTTACACATACAAAAAGAAGAAAGTTCAAAGATTTAAGTAATGTAAATTTTGTCCAAAAACTCTAAGATTTTCAGTAAGAACTGGAGGAGGTGGCGATAATATGTACCCTCCCTTCGTTCAAACTTGGCCCAACCCTTACATCCAAGAATCACTATTAATCAAGAACCAATCGTCAGATTTTCATGAAAGTTGCTTGAAATGTGTATCAAGGGTTCTTCTTCCTTCTGTGCAAGTTTCATTAAATTGCATAAACAAATAAGGATTTTAGAGTCTAAAACATTGAAAAAAGTGGCGATAATATGTGCCCGACCAGTACAGTGTCCCTGAAAATAAATTTGATTGAAAACGTAAAATTTATTCCAAAGGGTCTAGAAAGAGGAAAAAAAAGGAGTCATAAAAAGTTTTATTTTAAATTATGCAATAACGACCCTTATATTGTCGATTTTTTAATAATTAAATCTCCATATACCTCTATTGTAAAAACTCAATACATTGTAGGTGGCGCCAGTGAAATTAATTAGAGCTGTCACTTACAGATTATTGGGGTTCCCAAATTCAAAATTACGTTTATAAAGGTCTATAACTGCGAATGTATGCGTTAGATTCGCCTGATTTGAATTTATTCAAATGAAAATGTATACTTTCATATGAAAAGAAATATTTTGCATTCCAAAAATTTTGTAAAATTAATTTTGAGGGACACCGTCCCTTTAAAAATTACAACGTTTCACAAACACGTTACATTAATGTCTCACGTTGGCGTGAGGGGGTCCAAGGAGCAAGAGGAAACCGGAGTACCCGGAGAAAACCCCCTTGCAGAGGCCTGGGTGGGGGACCACATACCCTCCCACACGAGACCCTTTGCCGAATCTGAGATTCGATCCCCGGACCTTAGAGGTGAGAAGCGAGCGCGCTACCACTGCGCTAGTTGTAAAATTAACCCGGCCATCTTCCATCATAACACCATCATCGTTTCAAAGTTTGTGTTTATTCAATAGTTTGGATATTTTTCAATTTAATGTACATGAAGTCTTTCCCTCTGCATACACAGTTTCAGCAATCATTGTTATCTGAAATAAATAATTCTTCTAAAGCTGTCACTAACAGATTATTTAAAGAAAAAGAATATTTGGATTTATTGAATGAAAAAGAAAGAATTTTGCTTTGTTAACTTGGAACGACTAACCACAGACTGATCATAGAGACAGGAAGATGATACAATAATGAAAAGCATAAAGAATATGTAATGAAGGTTTATTGGGAGATGAATGTCATGTTTTAGAATGTCCATTTTTTTAAGACAATTATTAGTTGGAGAATACTGTACGAATCCAAATGTCTTAAAATTTAAACGTTTAATGAATTGTCAAGATATTACATTATTACGGAAACTATGTCAATTTATAAAGATCATATTTAAATGTCTACCCATTACAACTATTGTCTGTCCTTCACAAAATGCAAATTTATCATAGTCCTATTATCATCATCTTATTATCACTCACTTTATGAATTATATATGTTGATTCTCTGTACCAAAATGGGCAAAGAGAAATAAAGAATCTGGATCTGAAATCTGCAATAAACTTTTTTTTTTTGATATGTAATGAATTTGGTTCAATTCTTGATGTTATAAATTTTAGATTGGATTTAATATTCACATATTTTTTTTTTCTAAATTGGAAAAAATGCTCAAAAGTTTTGCAGGCAATTACTTTGTTTGATTTAAAAATTTGATAATTAAAGTAGTGATAAACTAGGAAATTCAAGACAAAAGAACGTCATTATCGATAATCAATACAAGACAAAAGAACGTCATCATAGTATGATTACTGTCATCATCGATTATCGTCATCATCAATATTAAAAACCGACATAATCAATGATTATCGATTTAATCTAAATATAGAAATGTTCCTTAGAAACAGATTAAATCTAAATATAGAAATTTTCCTTAGTAACATAAAAACACCAAAAACAATCATCAATATTGATACCATTTCATTTAGCAATAAACAAATATTACCTACAGAAATTCTATTTTTGATATATACACATTGAAACAAAATCTTTATCAATATACAGCAAATTTCTTTTATAAAAGTATCTCATAATACTGAATAGAATCAGTTTATCATACAGTTTTTAAAGGGAAAGCCATGTACAACAACGACCAAATTGATTCTAGCCTTCGTGACAGGATACTTAATTACTTTCAAGCTACTTCTTCCTTCATCAATGCAACACAATCCTTATCAAATGACTTTGAACGGATATGTAGAACTTACAAAATTCATTTCCGAATAACCAAAGCAATAACTGTACTTGCAATAGTATACACTTCTGTAACCGCTTGTTTGATATACGGATTAGCCATTTTCACCACAATGAAAAGTGCAACTTCAAATATAACTCATGGTGGTCAAATAAATGGCACAGAATGCGTATATTTTCATAAATTTCCTCTAACAGGAGAAATGTATATTAGACTTTGCTTGGTAAGTAACAATTTAGCTTTTGAATTTGAACAGTTTGACAGTCATGGGAAAATCACCAATAGTGTTAGACTCAATAGACAACAGTGGCTGTATTTAAAAAGATCCAAAGACCATATAGACACCATAATAGAGGAACTTCAACTTTATCAGCTAAATCTCAGCATTTCTTTAAATGACACCATCAATCCAGCAAATGAGACAGGAATTTATCCTAATGAAAATGTCCCAATAACAGAAAACGTGTATGATAGAGTTTACCTGGTGAATAGACATATTTTGATCTAAATTGAGAAGCTTACCAACCGACTACTTTTCAATAATTTTGGTTGGCCTTTAAAAGGGCCTTTTTTTAGTTGAAACTAGATCAACAAAATATACATTTAGTTGATCTTCTGCTGCAAAATTTCCGTCTAAGAACCATGTGTGTTGGTTGCCTCATCTGTAGTCTTTTGACCTCTCTGTAAGTTTTTCGACTCTTTCTTATGTTTTTGGTGTACGATCTGTACTAGGATCTTTATAAGCTCCAAATAGGCCCGTGTCACCACTATTGGCTGGCTAAGGTGGGTTTTGATGCCATGTTTGTTGGTATCTCCGGCTCTTCATGTTCGGTCTTGATGAATGCTGTTGTAGTCTGAGGAGGTACAGGAGTCTGGTGATGGTTTGTTGATGCCATGTGTGCTGGTATCTCCGGGTCTTTATGCTCGGTCTAGATGAATGCTGTTGTAGTCTGAGGAGGTACAGGAGTCTGGTGGTGGTTTGTTGATGCCATGTTTGTTGGTATCTCCGGGTCTTCATGCTCTCTCTTAATGAATACTTTGGTGAGAATATTCATCTCACTCTCTGTCAATTCAGACTTGAAAGTTGTTGTAGAATACATCTTTTTTGTAGTCTGTTAGTCTATCAGGGAAGAAAGTCTTCTATGACACATTATGACTGTAGTCCATTTATATACTGCAAATAGGGGGGGGGGGGTTATGATTTCAGTAATTTTGATTGGAGATTTGTTCAACAATGCAAAATTAGAATGCAGGTGTAACTTAGAAAAAAAATTGTCTTTTTTATTGAAGAAGAAAGGTGTATGAAAAGGACTAGGAGTTACATAAATTATGTAATGCCATTTCTTATTGGCTGTTTCTTAACAGTTATATATCAGCTGTGAAGTGTAAACAAGTAAATAACAGAAGAACAAATACTACTAACAGTATTGAGAAGAATTCTTTCTACGTCAACAAGGGACTGATTATTTCTTTATCTGTGTACACAAAGTACTCAGTTTTTATGACAAAGGACTTTGTTGAGTGTATTATTTCCCATGGATGTAACTGGACTTTGCCTGAGTGTATTATTTCCCACCGATGTAGACAAAAGCCTACGTTGATTATGGCTGTATTACATGACATTACTTGAGTCCTTCTTGTCGATGATATGAGAAAGATTTATAAGAAAAATGCTGTATAGGGATGGAGTCTTAAAATAAAAGGTTACTATGAAAAAAAAAATTATATCAAAATTATTGATAATGGAATTGTATTGATTATTGATGGTAATAAATGCTATGACGACATCTGTCATCATTTGTATTGACTATCGTTGATAGTGGTTTTATGCTACTATGGACTATTTCTATATTTAGATTATTTATTAGCGATGACGACAGTAATGGATTATCGATGATGACGGTAATCAAGGTATTATGACATTCTTTTGTCTTGTATTGATTATCGATGATGACGGTAATCATGCTATGATGACGTTCTTTTGTCTTGAATTTCCTAGTTTATCACTACTATTATTCAATTGAAGAATACTGTACGAATCCAAATGTTTTAAAATTTAAACTTTTAATGAATTGTCAAGATATTACATTATTACGGAAACTATCTCAATTTATAAAGATCATATTCTCATTTACTTGATATTTAAATGTTTACACATTACAATTATTGTCTGTCCTTTACAAAATGCAGATGTATCATAGTCCTATTATCATCTTATGATCACTCACTTTATGAATTGTATATATTGCTGGTAGCTTAGTGGTTAGCGCGGTGGACTACGAATCCATAGGTCGTGGGTTCGAGTCTCACCGTCACCGATCATTGGAAAACATTGTAACCTTGCGCAAGTTACTTTACGTTGCGCTCTCTCCACCCAGGAGTACGTAATGTAATGTGAATCAAAAGCATTAGCGCCTAAACGACAGCTCTGCTTGTATACAACAAAACTTCAAGGGAGTTGAGAATGCACTAGATTGTACACGTCTATTAATTAAATAGCATCATATATGAAAGAATTCTAAAAGAAAATAAGATGTCTGAATTAATTTGATCTTTCTGGATTCGCGCATGCTGTTATACTTCCGATACTTTGCGGGAATCCAGGTTTGTCTTCTCAATTCCGGCAAAATGCAAATCTATGTTTTGCATTCTAAGTATACTTAAACCTGCCATAAACACAGCAAAAAAAAAATCTTCGCCATACTTCGCCGTCTCTTCAGACGCACAAAGGTAACGAATACCTCTAAATAACTTGAATGTATATCTACATCTATATATATTTCCGCAATACTCAAACTTGGGTATGTTGTAATTCCAACATCATTTTGCAGTGGTCGTAGTCAAATCGAAACACTGGAGAACCAACACAGGTAAATCATGTTCTCCTGTCTCCAATTTATTTCTTGAGGAAAGAGACACAAGTTAATATAAGATTTAAACAAATATCAAATGAAAGGACAGCACTTGATTTCTTGGCATATGTTTCAGTGTCACAAATACTGTAAGTGTAGGCAATCTTTAACAACAGGTCTATAGCACTTTCCGTAGTTACATATTCTGCTCCGTGAGAAAATTATTCCTGCAGGTTTCCTTATTCTAACATCCATGTCCCTTATATATAAAAAGATATAGATAAGATGTTAAGCACTATACCGATTCGGGATATGAAGCCAGAAAATATGGGAATTACAAATTTGATATTTTATACAAAATCTTCTCAGTATGTGCAACACTTTCGATGATCCAAGCACTTGAAATGTTAATGTCGCATTACACTGGTCTCCAAAATCTTCGTATATCAATGATGGGGTAAGACGTACTCACAATGATATAAATGTTTTTTTTATGTTAAATAGTACTCACAATGATATTAATGTTGTTCTATTATCAAAGAGTTAAGAGATTGGTTCTGTGTAGCGTTTAAACACTAACCAGTCAGACACAGCAAGAACAACCCCCTGCTTTCTTGGATACAACTCACGGTCTTTGCTTGTTCGTTCTGAATCAATACTTCGTTTGCAGACGCCCTGATTATCATTGGTTGATTTGATTTTTTAATATCAAGGACATTGATATAAACCACAGATAATTTTAGTCAAGAAGAGGACGGCTTGATTTTAATCTTCCAACTCTCCTTTGGCGCAATACTTAGAGAGTTGTCTCCTTTGGCTTTTGTCCACTTCATTGATAGCAATATACAATTGAACCGTTATCAGCTGTGCTATATGTTTCTTTATTTCGTTGAAGATGAAAACATCCTTCTATCTTCTAATGCTCTATTGTGAGTGCTGTTGAGATTATCGTCAGGATCTTCTTTAACTCATTTGATTCTTGAGACGTTTTTAGTTGTCATTCTGATGCTATAATTTTACAAAGAGGGTTTCAGCGACCAGCTACAGTGAAAGCAAGTTTGCCACAACAGGTAACTTTGAATTTAAGTCACAGAAAAATTAACCCTCCCCTCTTTTGATACAACATACACCCAATGTTTCCTTTTCCTGCTCTTTATTTGAATTTACAAATTATAATGTATTGGTCAGAGTTCAATGTACATTAGTTAAAAGAGATCCTGATGATAATCACAACACTCACAATATTGAGCATCGACGGACCCCCAAGTAAGCTAGAGGTGCGACCAGGTGCCCGGAGGAGTCAGTATCCCCTGTTTGGCTAGCCGCACCCGCCGTGGAAGGTCACACACGAAAATGAAAACAATATCTAAAATACATGTACTGTCTGGGGTTGTCTATATAGAAAATGCTATGGCGATTATGTCAGGGAAAATATTCAAAACACTTACTGTCAAACATTAGTTTAATTACCATGCTGTATTATTGAACTTCAAATCTAGAGATGACATAGTTACTTTGTTGAAAATTGATCAAAGTAAGTTCTTAAAATAAACATGTGACAATTTTAAATAAAGATAAACAACATTATCGTAACCAACATGAAGTATTTGAAGAGAAATGCCTTTAGTTTTGTTTATCTGTCTTGGACAACTGAGCTGAACTGAGGAGACAGCGGCAGCCATTGTTGTTACTGGTCATTCTGTCACTTGAATCAAATCCCTACATAAGTTAGGTCAATGTCTTGCGTTTGCAATAGGGATATCAGTGCTGTGAACATATTTACAAACTCAGCGTCATGACCTTCGCTGGTGTTCGTCTGCAAAACATGGGCAAACTCGGGGACCACCGTATCTATGAAATCATGATAGAACCCAAGTTTTGCAACGTTCGCTCTCACCGAGATCACATCGCGTAGCGGTTTAAGGGCTGCACCCCCTAAATTATCAGTAAGCTAAAAACAAACTACTCTGATATTACAGCTTCTCGATGGAATTATGTTTACAAAAATATCCATTATATCCAAAACAAAAATGCCGACACAAAGTAATGTCCAAGGTTCTGCACATCCTTAGTTGGTCTTAAAATGAATACTCTGCTATAGCAAATACTGTTCTCATTTTACTTTGTCCAGAGGACGCCATTTTGATTGATGATCGTGTCACTGGTCCTTGACCTGTCCTTCACCCTAACTCCCATCGATGCTATCTTTAATTGTCCTCTGTCATTGTCAAGTAGAATTGTGCCATTGCAAATACGTGCACAAAGATCTAAAGAAAGAAAGAAAAATGAAGAAACCATTGATGATAAAACATACATTTTTTTTTTATAAATTTAACGTACCCACGTGCATTCTTGTTCCAATAGAATTCAGGATATAGGACCCCCCCCATCAGACCCCCAAAAATAAAATTAAAATCTAAAATGTCGCGTGAATTTTCCGCTCTCGCTGAGTCGATCTATGGAGGCTTTCAAGAATGACAAGTATTTTATCCCTGCATAACTCGGGTCAATTTCCTGTGTTTGCAATAGGGAAATAAGTGTCATGAAAATATTTACGAATTCAGCGTCATGAGACTCGCTGGTGTATGTCTGCAAAACATGGACAATCTCAAGGACCACAGTATCAAATAAATCCTGATAGAACTCATGCTTTGCAATGTTGACTCTCATCGAGATAACATTGCGCAACGGTTTAAGGGACGCATCCCCTAAGTAATCATTGATAACAAACTACTCGGAAATTACAGCTTCTTGATGGGATCATTTAAAAAAAAAATCATTACGTCCAAAATAATTTGTCTACACAATATCAAAGGTACTGCTCACCCTTAGCTGATTGTAGAATGAATATTCAGCGATCATACATACTGATCTTACAGTTCTTTGTCTAGAGGGTATTTGCCACTTTGGTGATAATGTCACTGGTCCCAGACTTGTCTTTCACTCTCACTCCCATGGATGCGATTTTAAGCTCTCCTTGTTTTTGGAAATATACTATTAGAAAACAATTATGTTCAGTCTACATTTTTTGTCTTTCCTAATTTGGCGTGCGTCTTTTCCTGCTTTTGTTCTGTTAGTCAAATCAGCCATTGCAACACAGATTGCTCTGACTAAACATAAGTTATCTTTATTTTAAATAGTTATTACACTTTTCTTTGTTCGAATGTTTTCTTTTGAAAGATATGTTGAGCCTTCACACCAAGGAGGACTTATTGTACCAATTTCTACTTCTAAAGAAGAGTCCAATTGTAAATCTTGTTTGCTTTGCAGCACCTTTTCAATTTCAGCCATTACATCATCAGCTGTACATTGTGAAATAGTTCCTAAATGAATTACAATGGGAGTTTCAAACTTTCTTGATTAATATATATTCTGATAAGGTCCTCCGGGTACAGGTTGCTTGTAGCATCTTCGATACATGTTTCCAACATGTAATATACAGTTATTAAGATGTATTTCAATGTTTTTTATTGAAATCTTTGCCTAGAGACTGTTAATCAACTCGTGGGCATTGTATCTATTTCTGAAATCCTCTTTTATTTCTTAAAAAATTCAAATCTATCGTTCCTGCTAAATATAAAATGCTGTCATATACCTCCTCACTGTCTTTTATTGGATTTATAACTTGAGGTGGTGTTGGAGGAACAACGTCTTTGGTCTTCTCCCCCTTCTCCACGTCAATCATGTGTTTCAGGGGTAGACGGAGGAGAGTTGAATTCCTTCTCCCGTACTTCTCATTAAGACATTTGCATTCTGGCAAAATTTCTACGCCTTATGGCTTCCTGGCGTTTAGCCTCTATCACGAGGCGCATCTCCTCCCGGTGTAGAAGGTCGCACAACATCTGATTTTCCAGTTGCTTTCTGGGTCTTTTCTACAGCAGAAGCACTTTCTATATAGATATAACCTTAGACAGTGCAATGCATGTATTTTATATATTGTTTTTATTTTCGTGCGTGAACATCGACGGCGGGTGCGGCTAGCCAACAGAGAATGCTTACTCCTCCAGGGCACCTGGTCCCACCTCTAGCTTGCTAGGGTCCGTCGATGCTCAATTTGGTGCTCTCTTGTGATGGTGACACAACACAATTATCTCTCTTCTTCTGTACATTTTTAGAGTCACAGTGTTTGCAAAGTTTAACGATGCCATGTCTAATGAAAGGCGTCTTTACATTAGGGAGGTTGATGGTGAGAAGACAGTCAACAAATTTACAATCCAACTTTTAAAACAAGATCTATACATTTCATTCTTTTATAACGAATATCAAAAAGACTTTCGACAAGTTTTCAATCGAACTTTAAAAAAGAAGAGTTCAGCCATCTCACAATTGTTTCTTGACAAAAAGTCCTTACATCCATTCGGATTACATTCCTTGCATTTTAGCATTCCCATTTGATTCTGGTGGTCCTCCGAGGCATAACACTGTACCACTGTATCGATGTCAATGTCCAAATGAAAGTTGATGTCGTCCATTTTGGACGCCATATATTCCCATTGAATAAATTTGAGGGAAAACTCCTCTTCCAGTGGGAACCACTTTCTTCGTGGTAGGAATTTGTGTCCATTCTCATGTTCACACACCTCTAAGGCCTTGTGATTGTGGCATGTACATTTCCGCCCAAATGGATTCTTAGATCTACTTTTTGTCTTTTATATCTTGCACCGTCTCTTTGATACTTTCTGTGGCATCTACAAAATTCTTCCACGGATTCATGGTCAAGCATTGACCCTTATGAGTTTGCTTGTCCTCTTGAACAAAAACCCGTACGTCTACCGACAATCTCCTCAAAACTAATTACTCTACCCCTCTACAAACTCCAATTTAAAAAGTGTAATATCCATTGTGGCTTGTCTCGGTGAATTTTCAAAGTGACAGAGAACTTTAACTGTACCCCAACTTTCATATGGAATGAACTTAAACAAGTTGAAGCTAGGTTTTTTGGTTACATAAAACAGAAAGCAGGTGGGAAAACATCATCACGGTTGCGATGATAGTCGAAGCTAAATTAGCTTTAGAGTAAACAAAAATTACATAAGACAAGTAGTAAGATTTAAAAACTTTACTTTTGTCGAGATAAAAATAATATAACATACGTCAAAAACAAAATCATGTGTTACATAAAACAGGACAGATATACAAGTTCAGAAGAACTGGTGGGCGCGGCAGGTTATAGATGATCTCAGTGTTTGGGTTGGGCGGGGCTGCCTCACTCTCTGTGGAGCTGGTTGGACCACTGACGCGAAAGAGGGATTCCTTTGTGCAATACATCTGGACAACAACAAATGAGTTAAAGAAGATCCTGACAATAATCTCAATAGCACTCACAATAGAGCACCAAATTGAGCATCGACAGACCCCTAGCAAGCTAGAGGTGGGACCAGGTGCCCGGGAGGAGTAAGCATCCCCTGTTGGCTAGCCGCACCCGCCGTCGATGATCATGCACGAAAATGAAAACATGAAAGGCATGGACGGCACTGTCTGAGGCCATTTCTATATAGAATGTGCTATGGCGACCATGTCAGGGAAAGTATTCAAAAGACTTACTGTCAAATCCCTCGCGGGGAACACCCAAAATATTTGTATCATTAGTTTGATTTCGGGAAACTTAGAACCAAAGTATCCCAAGGGCGAACGGGAGTTCATCCCTTTGTTTTTTTTTCTATTGGAGTCCGTCGTCATTGACGAAACCCTCGTCCTCCAGCCACTCGTCTATATAATCAGTCTGATAGTAACCGATGGGTAAAACACCGTCGGCCGGCAAATAACACCCCGACGTTAAGGGGTCATTTGCAATGTCCGCATCCTAATCTTCGATGTGTTTGATTTTAAAGTTCTAAATGTTAGACCTATATATACTATGACGCCCCTAATCCTTTCTCCGATTTCTCTCCTGATCTAAGGAGATAACAGCATCTCCTTAAATAATTGGGGGGGGGGGGCTCTACCTCCTTCATGACAACCTGCAGAAGGTTACAGATTTGTCCTGCTCATCGGGTATAATCCTGAACTTGAAGAAGTCCAGCACGTTGTTTTTGGATATAAAAAGATTTCCGAAGAAAAGTCAGAATAATTACCTCTGTACTTTTTGTACTTCCTCCATGACTCTTTCCAAGGTCTGCTGGGGTTCTACAACTCTCCTCTCCAGCATGTTGAATTTAAACATAATCTTGTCGGTCTCCCCTTTGAGTGTTTCTACAAGTCAGGTCTCCTGAGACCCCCATGGTATAGATGATGGCTACGTTGAAAATCAAGAGGAATCACTTGATTTACAAGTACTATAACCTTGAGGTTGAATTAAAAAATCGTTTTACAGGCGTTAAAAATGAGAATCCGAAAAGCATCCTTTGGTATAACGGTACACTCCATGACTCAACCGGGGACTCTTAACCAGATACAAACCGCCCCAAAGACGATATCAATTTAATTGTAGAAATTCCTGTTCGTAATTTTGTTTTTGTTCTCTTTGATGATTAGCGCAAAGATGAGTCGACTATAAATCATGACTCAAAACAAAATTACAATGAAAAAATTATTGATTGATTTGAAAACAAATCAGGATAACCCGTGAATGTATCGGTCGATTCCTTTCCTATCGAGTCGTCGATGATTCAGCGATGGATTCAATATGAATCATATGAATCGAATTATACAATGACTCGTATCAAATTACAACTTATAGATGTATATGATTAGTCGACTTAAAAAAAGATGATTCCATTGGTTGATTCTGATACAATTTGAATTGGGCACAACAGCCCGACGTAAAGGGGTCATTTGCAATTTCCGCATCCCATTCTTCCATGTTTTTGATAAAAAAATCTAGATGTTAGACCTATATATACTATCACGCCCCATCTTCTCGCCAAATATTTTTGTCATGCATTAAGTTAGTTGAGTTCATCCCTTTATATTTTTTTATTGGAGGATGTCGTCATTCAGGAATCCCTCGTCCTCCAGCCACTCGTTTATATAATCGATCTGATAGTAACCCATGGGTAAAACACCGTCGGTCGGAAAATAACATCCCGACGTAAAGGGGTCATTTGCAATTTCCGCATCCCAATCTTCCATGTTTTTGATAAAAAAAATCTAGATGTTAGACCTATATATACTATCACGCCCAATCTTCTCACCAAATATTTTTGTCATGCATTAAGTTAGTGGAGTTCACCCCTTTATCTTTTTTATTGGAGTCCGTCGTCATTGACGAACCCCTCGTCCTCCAGCCAATCGTCTATATAATCGATCTGATAGTAACCTATGGGTAAAACACCGTCGGCCGGCAAAAAAAAAACACCCCAACGTAAAGGGGTCATTTGCAATTTCTGCATCCCAATCTTCCATGTTTTTGATGAAAAAATTAAATGTTAGACCTATATATACTATCAAGCCCAATCTTCTCAAGAAATATTTTTGTAGTGCCTTAAGTTAGTTGAGTTTATACCTTACTATTTTGTTTTAATTGGAGTCCGTCGTCACTGACGGAACCCATCGTCCTGCAGCCACTCGTCTATTTAATCGATCTAGTAACCAATGTATAAAACACCGTCGGTCGGGAAAAAACACCCCGACGTTAACGGGTCATTTGCAATTTCCGCATTCCAATCTGAACACCAGATTCGTGTCTATATTTAAAGACCCTGATGTTATCACAGAACTTACCTACCTCCAAGAACATTATGTCATCACACCAGCGGACAAAGCCTCAAATAATTACACATTTACTTGCAAAAAGTACTATTTCGACAGTCTAGTTAAAGAGTTGGGTTTAAATTCGACACCTGGAAATCCCACTTACACCCCAACAAACCTTTCTGCCTCTGAAATAATAGATAACCACAAATCAGCTCTTGCTTCCTTTGGCTTCGACACTACCAATTTAGATTTAGATTTACCATACTTATACTGCATACCTAAAATGCACAAGAATCCGTACAAACAACGTTTCATCGCTGGTTCCTCAAAATGTTCTACCAAATCTGTATCGATCTTACTCACCAAAGTTTTATCTGAAATCAAATCTGGGCTACAAAAATATTGTTCGACCGTATATTCTCGCAGTGGTATCAACCAGATGTGGATTTTAAAGAATTCGAAGGAACTTTTAGAACATCTGAAATCCACTCATTTTAGTAGAGTCCATTCGATCAAAGCCTTTGATTTTTCGACACTTTACACTACAATTCCACATTCTAAATTGAAAGAAAGACTCGCAAAAATTATAAGTAATGCGTTTACAAGTAAGAACGGTAATCGCAAATACAAATTTATTGTTGTTAACTATGACAAAACCTACTTTGTAAAAGAAAAGTCAGATTCTGAAAATAAGTACACTGAAACAGACATTATTCAGATGTTAAACTTTCTGATCGACAACATTTTTGTGGTGTTTGGAGGAAAGGTTCCAGCAAATTGTCGGAATTCCAATGGGTACCAATTGTGCCCCACTCCTTGCCGACATTTTCCTTTACTCGTACGAAGCTGAATTCATTCAATCTTTGGTCTCTGAAGGGAAAAGATACTTAGCTTCTGATTTCAACTTCACTTACAGATACATAGACGATGTGTTGTCCATCAATAATCCAAAATTCGCGGATTACCTGAGCAGTATCTATCCTTCGGAGCTTGAAGTCAAAGAAACTACAGAGACAAATAATTCAGCATCCTATTTGGACATAATGTTGTCCTACGACACTGATGGTCACATGAACACCTCACTCTATGACAAACGTGACGACTTCAATTTCAGCATTACGAACTTTCCTTTTCTGAGTAGCAACATCCCTTCATCGCCTGCTTATGGCGTGTTCATATCTCAGTTGATACGCTATTCCAGAGCAAGTACCAAATATACGGATTTTGTTCTGAGAGCTAGGCGTCTTTCAGATAAGCTTCTCAGTCAGGGATATGTTTGTGACCGACTAACATCGTCACTGAGGAAGTTCTACGGTCGATATGGGGAACTCGTCATACACTATGATGTCCCACTATCCAGAATGGTGGATGATATTCTGTCATAGACCATTTGAACCATCCAACCAAAGATTGTACTCTATATCTTCCAAAATGGAAGTAACCGGATGTGACAGTTCTACCGAATTGAAGCGACGGGTGTTGCATGCAAGCAGGAGATGCTTACTCTTCCTGGGCACCTGGTCTCACTCTCATATCGGGAGTTCGCTTCTTTTCATATGGTGGAGGTTTTTGTTTTTGTTTGCTTTGGTTCCTGTTTTGTCCTGATTTTGTATGCCTTCGGTTTCTGATTTTCTGAATTATCGATTTTGTACTGTAGACAGGGATATGGTCAATATTTGGTCAAAATATCATCCATATTTGTCATTTCATGTTTTTGATAAAAATAAAACTAGATGTTAGACCTATATATACTCCCACGCCCCCTTTTCTCACCAAATATTTTTGTCATTCATTAAGTTAGTTGAGTTCATAACTTTATATTTTTTTTTATTGGAGTCCGTCGTCACTGACGAACCCCTCGTCCTCCAGCCACTCGTCTATACAATCAATCTGATAGTAACCGATGGATAAAACACCGTCGGCCGGCAAGAAACACCCCGACGTAAAGGGGTCATTTGCAATTTCCGCATCCCAGTCTTCCATGTTTTTGATTTTAAAAAAAGTTCTTGATGTTAGACCTATATATACTATCACGCCCAATTTTCTCACCAAATATTGTTCTCATGCATAAAGTTAGTTGAGTTAATCGCATTATATTTTTGTTCTATTGGAGTCCGTCGTCATTGACGAACCCCTTGTCCTCCAGCCACACGTCCATATAATCAATCTGATAGTAACCGATGGGTAAAACACCGTCGGCCGGCAAATAACATTCCGACGTAAAGGGGTTATTTTCAATTTCCGCATCCCAGTCTTCCATGTTTTTGATATAAAAAAAAGTTCTAGATGTTAGACCTATATATACTATCAAGCCCTATTTTCTCACCTAATGTTTTTGTCATGCATTTTCCTTTGTTTGTAGTAACAAAAGGTTACAAAATTATTTCTCTGAATCATCTGGATTGTTTTGTTAAATGTTTTATTACTAAGCTGTGAATCATTCTTATTTAAAGAAATGATAAATATATTTAGTGAAGATTAAGACAGCAATGAACGAATTGTCACAGAATATATACGTGGCTTTAATATATATATGCAGAATTTGAGATAATTATTTTACATTTCTGAAGAATCTAGACGAGAGAAAGTGCGCAATGGAGGAAAATGATTTAGAAATACAGGGAATTTTGCGAAATGACTTAAAGTTTAATGGGTTACTCTCAGTGAAATCCCTTCCCATTTTGTTATTTTATTTTTATCCCGTATGTCAATATAATCGTTGGTGATAATTGTCTACAACGCTCTACTTCTCTACCAGTACCGGTCCAAATGACCGGTTAGTTTGAACATTTTTCATCATCTCAGATTCTCTAGAGCTCCAATAGTCCTATTTGAAAAAGTATTTCACCGCCATTTAACCTTTTTAGTCGGTTGGTCGATTATCAGTTATATCGGCCCTCAGTTGATCCACAAAAGATGAATTCTGAGTGGTGACTGAAGGTTCACAGCAACATGGAGGGTGGTTTTCTGGACGTTCGCATCTCTGAATACTTCTAGCCCTAATCCTTTCTCCGATTTCTATCCGAATCTAAAGAGATAACAGCATCTCCTTAAATAATTGGGGGGCTCTACCTCCTTCATGGCAACCTGCAGAAGGTTACAGATTTTGTCCTGCTCATCGGGTATAATCCTGAACTTGAAGAAGTCCAGCACGTTGTTTTTGGATATTAAAAGATTTCCGAAGAAAAGTCAGAATAATTACCTCTGTACTTTTTGTACTTCCTCCATGACTCTATCCAAGGTCTGCTGGAGTTCTACAACTCTCCTCTCCAGCATGTTAAATTTTAACATAATCTTGTCGGTCTCCCCTTTGAGTGTTTCTTCAAGTCAGGTCTCCCGAGACCCCCATGGTATAGATGATGGCTACATTGAAAATCAAGAGGAATCACTTGATTTACAAGTACTATAACCTTGAGGTTGAATTAAAAAATCGTTCTACTGGCGTTAAAAATTGATAATCCGAAAAGCATCCTTTGGTATAACGGTACACTCCATGACTCAACCGGGGACTCTTAACCAGATACCAACCGTCCCAAAGACGATATCAATTTAATTGTAGAAATTCCTATTCGTAATTGCTTTTTTTTTCTCTTTGATAAATAGCACAAAGATGAGTCGACTATAAATCATGATTCAAATCAAAATTACAATGAAAAGATGTTGTATTATTGATTGATTTGAAAACAAATAAGGATAATCCGTGAATATATCGGTCGATTCCTTTCCTATTGGGTCATCGATGATTCAGTGATGGATTAAATATGAAACATGTGAATTGAATTATACAATGACTCATATCAAATTAAAACTTATAGATGTATATGATTGGTCGACTTAAAAAAAAGATGATTCCATTGGTTGATTCTGATACAGTTTGAATTGGGCACATATATATAAAGGAGGTACATGTCTTGAATCATTATTAAAGAAAAATATTTGAATGAAACAGTCATGACGTTTATTTGTACTAAATGTGGATTAACATTCAAAAACAATTGAACTTGAGGAGACATTTAAACACTGTACATAATGATCAAATCATCCTGACTTGTAAATATTGCGACGAAAAATTGTGCAAAGCGGATATACATTAGCATATTCAAAATTTACATGAAGATTAGAAATTCAAGTGTTTAAATTGCTACAAACAGTTTACGTCTAAACAGATGTGCAAACAACATAAATACAAGGTAGGCTATTTTTTGTTATTATTATTTACCTCTTTAGTTTTCCTTAGACCTGCATGAACACTTGCATCTCAGGATCTTGGGAGGGACCTTCTCCTCAATTTCTTTAATCTTTTATTTATTTTCTCCACCTCCTCTAGGAGATTCTCTATGTTATTCGAGCGAAAAGTTGCCCATGGAATGGTATCTTTAATAAATAAATTCACAAGATACAGAAAGAACAGTATTTGTGCCTACAAAGAGTAGATTTTTGTCTACATACTTGTCTCTGCGAACACTGAAATATATTGTTACTCACCCCGGATATATCCGAGACGCTCCACTCCTGTAACGGTGAAAATAACCTCCTTCTGGGATCGTTCTGTAGAAAGAAATTATGTAAGAAGTTAATAACTAATTCCTGTCATGTTATAGCATTACGCATACATTTATTTACTATAAGTTTTATCTCTCTCGCTCTCTCATATTTGATGCTAGCTTCAATATTTCGCCCGTTGTTTATCACAATCTCAGACATTAAAAATAGTGCATAATACCTGTATTATAATGACTCTCAAATACTTCTTCATAACAAATTTGTCGAAAAAATAATAAATAAGAAAATCAACGTTCTTCGAAGACGATTATCTTGTCGGAAAAATCTGCCTTGGTAAGGTTTTACATACGATTCTGATAATATGAAAATTGAACCGTTATCACACACACAAATAACATACCAGAAGTCTCTGGCGAGACTGTAGCCCTCCTGGTTGTTTTATATTATTCACTCAATTATATAGGAGGAATGACCACACCCTTTTTCTACGACCCTGGGGGTCAGGGGCTCAAACAAAATATCAGATGCACATCTAGATCACACATCCATCATATTGCAAAAAGAATGAAGTCTCCACCATTTATAGTGTCAGAGGAGTTGCAAGCACAAGATTACATAGAGTTATATAGGAGAAAATGACCTCGCCCATTTTCTAGGACCCTGGGGGTCAGGGACTCAAACAAAATGTCAGGTGCACAACTAGACCACAGACTAAGTGTAATGCAAAAAGCTCGACTGGTCAGAGACCAGTAGAGCTAAAAAACGGGCGGAATATTGAAGCCAACTTGATGCGTTATATATTATTTATAGCTTCTGTGTAGATTTTTGACTGCATTGAAAATATACCAATGATAAAAGCACATAAATTACCACCCCTCTATATTTCTTCATACAGGTTATAAGTGAACGCGTCGCTCTCATTCTCTCGTTTTCATGCGTAAATTATCTATAGCATCTGTGTTCGAAATCTCTCTCCCTTTTTTCCGAAATACGAGAATAAAATCTCTGTCTTTCTTTCTTTCTTTCTCTCTCTCTCAGGACAAAAAAGAATACACTGTTAGTTATCTAATCGTTAAACAGGAGATAAAAGTGTGCGAGTGCAATCTCCCCTCCCCCCTTCCGCCCTTATTTACTGATTTAATACCTTAAACCAGAAAAAATGGCTAAATTTGCGCGCGCACACACATATTCCCTTTCTCTCTATCAATAAGAAACTTACAAACACAGGTACTCTCTCTCTCTTATAGAAAAATATCTACTTACGGGGGTTGAGGTTGAGTTTCCAGCCTGAAAAAAATGAGAAACCTTCAAATTTTTTTTAACAAACGAATAAATTTATTTTTAGAATTTTTGAAATAGACAATTGTCTGATTTCTACATTAAAGTTTTTAAAACTTCTTCAAATAAAGTTAATGAATACTTACTGGAGTTGTCATGGTGTTCTGTAGAAGAATTTCTGCCAGAGTGAAGTCTTTCTTCTCACCAGATGCATATATTTGGGCAAAGTTAATTGAATGAATATTCTATTGGGAATAAATATCTTAATAGGACCTATGTACACTGATTCACTACTACACCGATATTCAAGGAACTCGAAGACTACCCGAATATTCCCTTGGGGGCTCATATGTTGATAGGCACTTGACTTTGTACAATTCATAAGGGTAACAAAGTTATCTTTCTTGGTGCTGTATGTTCAGTAACCGTAGAAAGGGGTTTAACACTAAACTAATTTTCTTGACTTAGTACACTTGGTAAGAGTAACGTTATTGTCTCTTTTGATATTACAAACAATCATATTCTTAATCAAATCTTAATCAAAATCTTACGCAGTGTATTTCAAGGTAGAAAAGAGGTTAAGTCCGATTGAAATAAAAATTTATTTCTAAGATTGTTTAAAAGTCATGGAGTCCTACCTAGTTTCAAATGACGTAAAGGGGTCATTTGCAATTTCCGCATCCCAATCTTCCATGTTTCTGATTTAATAAAAGTTCTAGATGTGACCTATATATACTATCACGCCCCATTTACTCACCTAATATTTTTGTCATGCAATAAGTAAGTTGAGTTCATCCCTTAGTATTTTTTTTATTGGAGTCCGTCGTCATTGACGAACCCCTCGTCCACCAGCCACTCGTCTATATAATCGATCTGGTAATAAACGGGTAAAACACCGTCGGCCATCAAATAACACCCAGACGTAAAGGGGTCATTTGTAATTTCCGCATCCCATTCTTCCATGTTTTTGATAAAAAAAAAAGGTCTAGACGTAAGATCTATATATACTATCACGCCCCGTTTTCACACCAAATGTTTGGCATGCATTAAGTTAGTTGAGTTCATCGCTTTATATTTTTTTAATTGGAGTCCGTCGTCACTGACGAATCCCTCGTCCTCCAGCCACTTGTAAATGTAATGTCTATATAATCAATCTGATTGTAACCGATGGGTAAAACACCGTCGGCCGGCCGGCAGATAACACTCCGACGTAAAGGGGTCATTTGCAATTTCCGCATCCCAATCTTTCATGTTTTTGATTTTTAAAAAGTTCTAGATATTAGACCTATATATACTATCACGCCCCATTTTTCACCAAATATTTTGTCATGCATTAAGTTAGTTGAGTTCATCGCTTTGTATTTTTGTTCTATTGGAGTCCGTCGTCACTGACGAACCCCTTGTCCTCCAGGCTATATAATCAATCTGATAGTAACCGATGGGTAAAACACCGTCGGCGGGTAAATAACACCCCTACGTAAAGGGGTCATTTGCAATTTCCGCATCCCAATCCCCATGTTTTTTATTTTAAAAAAGTTCTAGATGTTAGACCTATATATATTATCACGCCCCATTTTCTCACCAAATGTTTTGTCATGCATTAAGTTAGTTGAGTTCATCCCTTTATATTTTTTTTATTGGAGTCCGTCGTCTTTGACGAACCCCTGGTCCTCCAGCCACTCGTTTATATAATCGATCTGATAGTAACCGATGGGTAAAACACCGTCGGCCATCTGATGGTAACCTATGGGTAAAACACCGTCGATCGGAAAATAACACCCCGAGGTAAAGGGGTCATTTGCAATTTCCGCATCCCAGTCTTCCATGTTTTTGATTTAAAAAAAGTTCTAGATGTTAGACCTATATATACTATCACGCCCAATTTTCTCACCAAAAATTGTTCTCATGCATAAAGTTAGTTGAGTTCATCGCTTTATATTTTTGTTCTATTGGAGTCCGTCGTCATTGACGAACCCCTTGTCCTCCAGCCACACGACCATATAATCAATCTGATAGTAACCGATGGGTAAAACACCGTCGGCCGGCAAATAACATTCCGACGTAAAGGGGTCATTTGCAATTTCGGCATCCCAATCTTCCATGTTTTTGATTTTAAAAAAAGTTCTAGATGTTAGACCTATATATACTATCACGCCCCATTTTCTCACCTAATGTTTTTGTCATGCATTTTCCTTTGTTTGTAGTAACAAAAGGTTACAAAATTATTTCTCTGAATTATCTGGATTGTTTTGTGAAATGTTTTAATACTTAGTTGTGAATCATTCTTATTTAAAGAAATTATAAATATATTTAGTGAAGATTAAGACAGCAATGAACGAATTGTCACAGAATATATACGTGGTTTTAATATATATATGCAGAATTTGAGATAATTATTTTACATTTCTGAAGTATCTAGACGAGAGAAAGTGCGTAATAGAGGAAAATGATTTAGAAATAAAGGGAATTTTGCGAAATGACTTAAAGTTTAATGGGTTACTCGCAGTGAAATCCCTTCCCATTTTGTTATTTTATTTTTATCCCGTATGTCAATATAATCGTTGGTGATAATTGTCTACAACGCTCTACTTCTCTACCAGTACCGGTCCAAATGACCGGTTAGTTTGAACATTTTTCATCATCTCAGATTCTCTAGAGCTCCAATAGTCCTACTTGAAAAAGTATTTCACCGTCATTTAACCTTTTTATTCGGTTGGTCGATTATCAGTCATATCGGCCCTCAGTTGATCCACAAAAGATGAATTTTGAGTGGTGACTGAAGGTTCACAGCAACATGGAGGGTGGTTTTCTGGACGTTCGCATCTTTGAATACTTCTAGCCCTAATCCTTTCTCCGATTTCTATCCGAATCTAAAGAGATAACAGCATCTCCTTAAGGGGCTCTACCTCCTTCATGGCAACCTGCAGAAGGTTACAGATTTTGTACTGCTCATCGGGTATAATCCTGAACTTGAAGAAGTCCAGCACGTTGTTTTTGGATATAAAAAGATATTCCGAAGAAAAGTCAGAATAATTACTTCTGTACCTTTTGTACTTCCTCCATGACTCTGTCCAAGGTCTGCTGGAGTTCTACAACTCTCCTCTCCAGCATGTTAAATTTTAACATAATCTTGTCTGTCTCCCCTTTGAGTGTTTCTACGAGTCGGGTCTCCCGAGACCCCCATGGTATAGATGATGGCTACATTGAAAATCAAGAGGAATCACTTGATTTACAATTACTATAACCTTGAGGTTGAATTAAAAAATCGTTCTACAGGCGTTAAAATTGAGAATCCGAAAAGCATCCTTTGGTATAACGGTACACTCCATGACTCAACCGGGGACTCTAAACCAGATACAAACCGTCCCAAAGACGATATCAATTTAATTGTAGAAATTCCTATTCGTAATTGTTTTGGGGTTTTTTTGTTCTCTTTGATAAATAGCGCAAAGATGTGTCGACTATAAATAATGATTCAAATCAAAATTACAATGAAAAGATGTTGTATTATTGATTGATTTGAAAACAAATAAGGATAATCCGTGAATGTATCGGTCGATTCCTTTCCTATTGGGTCATCGATGATTCAGTGATGGATTAAATATGAAACATATGAATCGAATTATACAATGACTCATATCAAATAAAACTTATAGATGTATATGATTGGTCGACTTAAAAAAAAGATGATTCCATTGGTTGATTCTGATACAATTTGAATTGGGCACATATATATAAAGGAGGTACATGTCTTGAATCATTATTACAGAAAAATATTTGAATGAAACAGTCATGACGTTTATTTGTGCTAAATGTGGATCAATTCAACTTGAGGAGACATTTAAACACTGTACATAATGATCAAATCATCCTGACTTGTAAATATTGCGACGAAAAATTGTGCAAATTTACAGGAGCATATTCAAAAATTTACATGAAGATTAGAAATTCAAGTGTTTTAATTGCTACAAAAAGTTTACGTCTAAACAATTGTGCAAACAACATAAATGCAAGGTAGGATATTTTTATTATTATTTACCTCTTTAGTTTTCCTTAGACCTGCATGGACACTTGCATCTCAGGATCATGGGAGGGACCTTCTCCTCAATTTCTTTATTATAATTAATCTTTGATTTATTTTCTCCACCTCCTCTAGGAGATTCTATATGTTATTCGAGCGAAAAGTTGCCCATTGAATTGTATCTTTAATAAATAAATTCACAAAATACAGAAAGAACAGTATTTGTGCCTATAAAGAGTAGATTTTTGTCTACATACTTGTAACAGTCTTTGCGAACATTGAAATATACTGTTACTCACCCCGGATATATCCGAGACGCTCCATTCTCGTAGCGGGGAAAATAACCTCCTGGGATCGTTCTGTAGAAAGGAATTATGTAAGAAGTTAGTAACTAATTCCTGTCATGTTATAGCATTGCGCATACTTTTATTTACTATAAGTTTTATCTCTCTCGCTCTCTCATATTTGATGCTAGCTTCAATATTTCGCCCGTTGTGTATCACAATCTCAGACATTATAAATAGTGCATAATACCTGTATTATAATGACTCTCAAATACTTCTTCATAACAAATTTATCGAAAAAATAATAAATAATAAAATCAACGTTCTTCGAAGACGATTATCTTGTCGGAAAAATTGAACCGTTATCACACACACAAATAACATACCAGAAGTCTCTAACGAGACTGTAGCTCTCCTGGTTGTTTTATATTATTCACTCAATTATATAGGAGGAAATGACCACACCCTTTTTCTACGACCCTGGGGGTCAGGGGCTCGAACAAAATATCAGATGCACATCTAGATCACACATCCATCATATTGCAAAAAGAATTAAGTCTCCACCATTTATAGTGTCCGAGGAGTTGCAAGCACAAGATTACATAGAGTTATATAGCAGAAAATGACCACGCCCATTTTCTAGGACCCTTAGGGTCAGGGACTCAAATAAAATGCCAGGTGCACAACTAGACCACAGACTAAGTGTAATGCAAAAAGAGTTACATTTCTATCTCTTATAGTTTAAGAGGAGTTGCGAGCACAAGAATTGTTTAAGGACGTCGGACGAAATGGTGATGACATAAGCTCGACTGGTCAGAGACCAGTAGAGCTAAAAAAAAAAAAACGGGCGGAATATTGAAGCTTACTTGATGCGTAAATTATTTATAGCTTCTGTGTTGCTTTTTGACTGCATTGAAAATATACCAATGATAAAAAACACATGAAATACCACCCTCTGTATTTCTTCATTCAGGTTATAAGTGAACGCGTCGCTCTCATTCTCTCGTTTTCATGGGTAAATTATCTATAGCATCTGTGTTCGAAATCTCTCTCTCTTTCTTTCTTTCTCTCTCTCTCAGGACAAAAAAGAATACACTGTTAGTTATCTAATCGTTAAACAGGAGATAAAAGTGTGCGAGTACAATCTCCCCCCCCCCCTTCCGCCCTTATTTACTGATTTAATACCTTAAACCAGAAAAAAATGGCTAAATTTGCGCGCACACACACATATTCCCTTTCTCTCTATCAATAAGAAAAAGAAACTAACACAGGTACTCTCTCTGTCTCCTCTCTCTCTCTCTAATAGAAAAATATCATCTACTTACGGGGGTTGAGATGAGTTTCCAGCCTAAAAAAATGAGAAACCTTCAAATTGTTTTTAACAAACGAATAAATTTATTTTTAGAATTTTTGAAATAGACAATTGTCCGTACAAACAACGTTTCATCGCTGGTTCCTCAAAATGTTCTACCAAATCTGTATCGATCTTACTCACCAAAGTTTTATCTGAAATCAAATCTGGGCTACAAAAATATTGTTCGACAGTATATTCTCGCAGTGGTATCAACCAGATGTGGATTTTAAAGAATTCGAAGGAACTTTTAGAACATCTGAAATCCACTCATTTTAGTAGAGTCCATTCGATCAAAGCCTTTGATTTTTCGACACTTTACACTACAATTCCACATTCTAAATTGAAAGAAAGACTCGCAAAAATTATAAGTAATGCGTTTACAAGTAAGAACGGTAATCGCAAATACAAATTTATTGTTGTTAACTATGACAAAACCTACTTTGTAAAAGAAAAGTCAGATTCTGAAAATAAGTACACTGAAACAGACATTATTCAGATGTTAAACTTTCTGATCGACAACATTTTTGTGGTGTTTGGAGGAAAGGTCTTCCAGCAAATTGTCGGAATTCCAATGGGTACCAATTGTGCCCCACTCCTTGCCGACATTTTCCTTTACTCGTACGAAGCTGAATTCATTCAATCTTTGGTCTCTGAAGGGAAAAGATACTTAGCTTCTGATTTCAACTTCACTTACAGATACATAGACGATGTGTTGTCCATCAATAATCCAAAATTCGCGGATTACCTGAGCAGTATCTATCCTTCGGAGCTTGAAGTCAAAGAAACTACAGAGACAAATAATTCAGCATCCTATTTGGACATAATGCTGTCCTACGACACTGATGGTCACATGAACACCTCACTCTATGACAAACGTGACGACTTCAATTTCAGCATTACGAACTTTCCTTTTCTGAGTAGCAACATCCCTTCATCGCCTGCTTATGGCGTGTTCATATCTCAGTTGATACGCTATGCCAGAGCAAGTACCAAATATACGGATTTTGTTCTGAGAGCTAGGCGTCTTTCAGATAAGCTTCTCAGTCAGGAATATGTTTGTGACCGACTAACATCGTCACTGAGGAAGTTCTACGGTCGATATGGGGAACTCGTCATACACTATGATGTCCCACTATCCAGAATGGTAGATGATATTCTGTCATAGACCATTTGAACCATCCAACCAAAGATTGTACTCTATATCTTCCAAAATGGAAGTAACCGGATGTGACAGTTCTACTGAATTGAAGCGACGGGTGTTGCATGCAAGCAGGAGATGCTTACTCTTCCTGGCCACCTGGTCTCACTCTCATATCGGGAGTTCGCTTCTTTTCATATGGTGGAGGTTTTTGTTTTTGTTTGCTTTGGTTCCTGTTTTGTCCTGATTTTGTATGCCTTGGGTTTCTGATTTTCTGAATTATCGATTTTGTACTGTAGACAGGGATATGGTCATTATCCATATTTGTCATTCTATATTAAAGTTTTTTAAACTTCTTCAAAAAAGTTAATGTATACTTACTGGAGTTGTCATGGTGTTCTGTAGAAGAATTTCTGCCAGAGTGAAGTCTTTCTTCTCACCAGATGTATATATCTGGGCAAAGTTAATTGAATGAATATTCTATTGGGAATAAATATCTTAATAGGACCTATGTACACTGATTCACTACTACACCGATATTCAAGGAACTCGAAGACTACCCGAATATTCCCTTTGGGGCTCATATTTTGATAGGTACTTGACTTTGTACAATTTATAAGGGTGACAAAGTTATCTTTCTTGGTGCTGTATGTTCAGTAAACGTAGAAAGGGGTTCAACTCTAAACTAATTTTCTTGACTAAGTACACTTGGTAAGAGTAACGTTATTGTCTCTTTTGATATTACAAACATTCGTATTCTTAAAGATGCAGTGTCCCTGAAAATAATTTTTTATTGACAATGTAAATTTTACTCCAAACGATCTAGATAGAGGAAAAAATGAGCCAGAAAAAAAATTATTTGAAAATATGCAGTAACCACTCTAATATTGTCGATTTTGTAATAATTAAATCTCCGTATACCTCTATAGTAAAAACTCAATACATTGTCGGTGGCGCTAGTGGAATGAATTAGAACTGCGCACCCCAAATCAAAATGACGTTTTAAAAGGTCTATAACTGCGAAAGTATGCGTCAGATTGTCCTGAAAATTTGAATTTGTACAAATGAGAATGTATACTTTCATATTAAAAGAAAGATTTTGCATTACAAAATTTTGTAAAATTAATTAATTTTCAGGGACACAGTCCCTTTAATCAAATCTTAATCAAATTCTTACGCAGTGTATCTCAAGGTAGAAAAGAGGTGAAGTCCGATTTTCTTGATGCGGGCAACAAAGTTATCTTAATTTAAATTAATGGGAAATCCTGATTTTTGTCAAAATTTTAGTCTAAAGTAAGAAATTACCTTGAGATTTAGACAGATGACCTTGAAATGATTTAAAGGTCAATTGAAAATAATAAATATAATTTGTCTACAGGTATGCTATTTCATAATTATGGGACTCAAACATCGGGAAAAACAATGTTTTTTAAATATGCGGTACATGGTAATATGGATTCCAAGTTGCTATAGCAAAAAAGGTTTGGTAAAACAGAGTGCTTGATAAAATGGCGCGGCTATCCATCTTAGTTTAATTCATAGTGGATATTCACGAATGAATGGGACGTGAAAACCTGTCTCTGTGCATGACCATACATGAACGAATGTGTATAAAACTGAAAGCGAAAACATTTTGAAATAAAAATTTATTTCTAAGATTGTATAAAAGTCATGGAGTCCTACCTAGTTTTAAATTTAGATGGCTGTAAACACATTTTTTACGATAATCGACCTTTTGCATTTAAAATTCAGTTACCATTCCCTTTATTACTGAGTGGCAACTGGGAAATTGGATTAATGGAAATAACCCTTAAAGGCGAGCATGCTGTCAACGAAGTATTTGTATGCTGTAATTAAGTCAGCGAAGCGAAACCATTTGTAACGACACAAAGATGAATTTGTTAAGAAGAATAGTCTTGACCACGCCCTCTCTCGTCAATTTAATATTCCCCAAAACTCATTACTTACCTGTTTCTACAAAGAGTGCGCTAGTCATACAGGTATATATAAAAGATAAAAACAACAACAATGCTTCATTTATTTAAGAACCTGTCAGCGTAGTACTACATTTACGAAAGAAGTCAAAAAATTTAACCCCCCCTCAAAAAAATGTCATACACAAGGACAATGTACGTAAGCAGACCAGATATTTGGCAAAATTATTACCGCGAAAAGCTAGGAGGGTATACATTGTCAGATCTCAATTTGAATGATAGAAACAATGTTTCAAAAAAATGAACCAAATAGACACACATTCATTAAAACCTACATCACGTGACAAGGATCAACAGCTTGTAACAGTTCAAAGCACCCAAGAATCTGAAACCGAGAGAGCTAAAACAGAGTAAGACAGAGAAAAGAAAAATGACGAACCTCACGTGACCACTGCTTATATAAATCCCCCAGTAGGAAAGAAATTTGTTCATAAAAGAAAAAGAGATCGGAAGGAAGTCAGCTCCAAACTCGCAGATTCGAAAAAGAAAAAAAACCAATTATTCAAACTCGGTCTTTGCTTAATAATGGCCTTTTTAAAAAACGAGAATCAAACATTAGGCACGGTCCATTTGATATTCTGGGGGGGGGCTTGGGTTTTTTGTCGGAGCAAGATTATTTTGTTCGCCCCGGACCAGAGCAAAATTATTTTTTTCTTGCAAAGTTGGAGCAAGGAAATTTTTTTTTAACAAAGTGATGCGCATATGAAAAATGATTGTGTTTTATCAATAGAAATTATTTATATTTTTACACAAAACTCTAAATATTAATATTTTAGTTTATTTTTATGCAAGTATTCATTTAACAGAGAGATAAAAGATATTTACAATACAATTCTCAATATTTTATATAAGGTACATGTATATAACATGTATAAGAGTGTCTGAGGGGAACTTGTCTCCTAGATAAATTTTTAAATGTAGAATTGGTGAATAATTGAAGTTCTCCTTCCAAGCTTACAAGAACATAATATATTAGACTCTACGGGATACATGCAACATGTATTAACAGCAATTATAAATAATTATTGATAATGTATTTAAGCTTTTAAGGAAGCCCTTTTTCATTCACATACACATATAACTTTTGATATCTTCAAATATATGAACATAATGCCATTAGTAAATAATGTTTTGATAGAAAAGTATGGCGAGTGAAGCGAGCCAAAAAATGTTTGATACAAATTAAAAACTGCGGCGAGCGAAGCGAGCCGGAAAAATTTTCAAGAATTTTAGCGAAATTTTATGGTAATTCTTCAAATTCAGATTATTTGTAAGAGCAAGATTATTTTTTTCTGTCACATCATAAGCAAATTTATTTTTTTCATCAAAATTGAGAGCAAAATTATTTTTTTCGAAAAAAACCCAAGCCCCCCCCCAGAATATCAAATGGACCGTCCCTTAGGACAAACAAACGAATTGGACATATTTTGGACATTGTCAAACCAGGTCGCAGTAGAAAAGGCATTCTATACAGAATGTAGGCCCATTTCTTCACTAAGTTATGAGCAAAGTCCACTTGATTTTTTTTTTCAATTGTTTACGGACAGACAGAAAGACGGACGGACGCCGGACGAAGGGTGATCGCACAAGCTCGACTGGTCTGAGACCAGTAGAGCTAAAAATACATGATGCTGTACTAAAATGCATGCGCATAAAGGTTGATCCTGGAATAATAGAAGCTCATTCAAAAATTTTGGACAGCAGACCAGCACATTATCATTTCCTTAAGAGTGAAGTCAAAACACAGTCTATAGCCAAAGATTCCAGTCTGATGGTATGGGATAACGTTTGGCCGAGCGCAACACTAAGGTAACTATTTTGATTGTTTTTCGTTACATACAAGATGCTGTCCGAAAGGGTGTTATCCTCTTCTTCCCAAGAATCAGCTAATTCCATGTCCTCCCTGTTGCCTTGCTCCTCTTTTCCTCCTAGAGTTTTTTCCTCCTCTTCTCCCAGTCCTTCTTGGTGGTCACTCTCCTTCGATGTAGATGAAAGAGGAGGATTAAATTCCTCCTCCCGTGGCACTCCAGCAGCCCTTTTTTATTCGCGCAAAATTACGCCTCCGTATGGCCTCCTGCTTTTTTTCTAAGATCATGAAACGCATCTCTTCTCTCCTTAGTTGATCATTCAACATGACATGCTCCAAAACTCTATGAATTAAAAAAAATTATTACAAAAACAATTCCTTTGGCGCAATACTTAGAGAGTTGTCTATTTTGGCTTTTGTCCACTTCATTGATAGCAATGGACAATTGAACCGTTATCAACTGTGCTATATGTTTCCTTATTTCGTTGAAGATGAAAACATCCTGTCTATCTTCTAATGCTCTATTGTGAGTGCTGTTGAGATTATCGTCAGGACCTTTTTAACTCATTTGATACTTGAGAAGTTTTTAGTTGTCATTCTGATGCTATAATTTTACAAAGAGGGTTTCAACGACCAGCCACAGTGAAAGCAAGGTTGCCACAACAGGTAACTTTGAATTTAAGTCACAGAAAAATTAACCCTCCCCTCTTTTAATACAATGTAAACGTCTTCAAATTGAATAGCATCATTTAAAAACAGATAAATTGGCAACGTGGACCAGACATGCACGTTTCGGGTATATAACCCTCATCAGTGATCCTAAATCTAAACAATGTTATATGCCAAAAAAGTATGAAAGCTACTATGTACACCCACTAACATACACCCAACGTTTCCTTTTCCTGCTCTTTATTTGAATTTACAAATTATAATGTATTGGTCAGAGTTCAATGTACATTAGTTAAAGGAGATCCTGATGATAATCACAACACTCACAATATTGAGCATCGACGGACCCCCAAGTAAACTAGAGGTGCGACCAGGTGCCCGGGAGGAGTCAGCATCCCCTGTTTGGCTAGCCGCACCCGCCGTGGAAGGTCACACACGAAAATGAAAACAATATCTAAAATACATGTACTGTCTGGGGTTGTCTATATAGAAAATGCTATGGCGATTATGTCAGGGAAAATATTCAAAACACTTACTGTCAAACATTAGTTTAATTACCATGCTGTATTATTGAACTTCAAATCTAGAGATGACATAGTTACTTTGTTGAAAATTGTTCAAAGTAAGTTCTTAAAATAAACATGTGACAATTTTAAATGAAGATAAACAACATTATCGTAACCAACATGAAGTATTTGAAGAGAAATGCCTTTAGTTTTGTTTATCTGTCCTGGACAACTGAGCTGAACTGAGGAAATAGCGGCAGCCATTGTTGTTACTGGTTATTCTGTCACTTGAATCAAATCCCTACATAATTTAGGTCAGTGTCCTGCGTTTGCAATAGGGATATCAGTGCCGTGAACATATTTACAAACTCAGCGTCATGACCGTCGCTGGTGTTCGTCTGCAAAACATGGGCAAACTCGTGGACCACCGTATCTATGAAATCCTGATAGAACCTATGTTTTGCAACGTTCACTCTCACAGAGATCACATCGCGTAGCGGTTTAACGGCTGCATCCCCTAAATTATCAGTAAGCTGAAAACAAACTACTCTGAAATTACAGCTTCTCGATGGAATTATGTTTACAAAAATATCCAATATATCATAAACAAAAATGCCGACACAAAGTAATGTCCAAGGTTCTGCACATCCTTAGTTGGTCTTAAAATGAATACTCTGCTATAGCAAATACTGTTCTCACTTTACTTTGTCCAGAGGGCTTTCAAGAATGACAAGTATTTTATCCCTGCATAACTCAGGTCAATTTCCTGTGTTTGCAATAGCGAAATCAGTGTCATGAAAATATTTACGAATTCAGCGTCATGAGGCTCGCTGGTGTTCGTCTGCAAAACATGGCCAATCTCAAGGACCACAGTATCAATTAAATCCTGATAGAACCCATGCTTTGCAATGTTGACTCTCATCGAGGTAACATTGCGTAACGGTTTAACGGACGCATCCCCTAAGTAATCATTGAAAACAAACTACTCGGAAATTACAGCTTCTTGATGGGATCATTTTTTAAAAAATCATTACGTCCAAAATAATTTGTCTACACAATATCAAAGGTACTGCTCACCCTAATGAATATTCAGCGATCATACATACTGATCTCACATTTCTTTGTCTAGAGGGTATTTGCCACTTTGGTGATAATGTCACTGGTCCCAGACTTGTCTTTCACTCTCACTCCCGTGGATGCGATTTTAAGCTGTCCTTGTTTTTGGAAATATATCACTGCTGGTGGACAAATTGTCCCCGAGGGCACTTGTCGAGCAGTCTTTTGCTTAAATGGATAGAACTCAAGAGACCTACAAAGTGGCTGGGGCGTCGCCCACTATAAAAAGGCTCCAACCTGTTGCGTCTACGGACACATACGCAACAGGTAACTTAGGTGTCCCTAGAATTAACTTACACGACATTAGAGATGAAACATTTGTAGTTAGTAACAACCATGAGTTTTGGTATAAACATGCAGATGGGTATATTAAAATCAAGCCCTGTAAGATTGAAGTGGTCGATATACTAAAAGAGCACCTATTTTCACCAAGCGATTGCTCAATTTCTAAGTGTGGCATGAAGAACTGCAAAACTTGTAACATCCTAATAACAGACACTTCATTCTCAAGTAATCTCACAAAACAAACATTTAACACGCATAGTTTTGAAAACCTTAACTGCATGACATCTAATGTTGTGTACGGAATAGAGTGCTCACTTTGTGGATTGATTTATGTGGGCGAAACCAAAGGCCAGCTCCGAAAAAGAATGTCAGGACACCGGTCAAAAATAAATAATAAAGGAAGTCAACTCCTTTACCGACATTTTGACCAGGCGGATCATTCTGTTTTATCTATGAGAGTCAGAATCCTGGAGAAAATATATCACCCCACAAACAATCCCAATTTGAGCACACCTCTCCGTCGCAACAGAGAAGAGTTCTGGATAAAAAATCTTAACACTGCAGCGCCCTACGGGTGCAACGACAACATCAGCACTATAGGAAACTTAACAAGTCCCGGTTGTCAATCGGTAAATGTGACTAGCTTATTCAACAGATCACAAAGAAGACCTCGAAGTCATGGCATTCGAAAATATAATAGGCCTGAGATACATAGTTTCTCCTTCGATGACTTGGTTCCATTTTTGAATGAGCCTCTAGGCCTGCATTATATTCGTACCAAATTATACTCTGTTCCTTTACGGAAGTTACACGAAATCTACGATTATACGAAGGACCTCGCATATACCGATACACGTTCCCCAGAATACAGACTACAAGGAGTCATCTTGGACATTTCTACTTTTCGTTTATTTCAAGCAGTTAGATCAGATAAATCAGAGGAGAAAAAAAAAAACGTCCTTTCATTAAACTAAGACTTGCAAACAAAGGTATTGATGAATTGAATCTTGTTCAAATTTTGAATCATAAAACTGTCACAGAAAAAATCCCACCATATTTCAAAAGAAAAGAAACTCCTTGTATTTCCTATAGCTACACACCAACAGTTGCATCTAAAATTTACAATTACAAACGATTCCTGCAGTGTATTGATTTAAGTAATCCCTCACTACATCCACTTCCCTGCGAATGTTCTTCATCGGATTTCAACTACTCTCCTTGTGGACATGTTATTACTGGTGACCTTAGTATAGTCAAGAACGACAAGTTGAGAGAATTGTTAAAAAGGGTCCCAAATACAGAGAAAGTATGTCCTTTACATGGAACCAAAATGTCAAAATTATCATGGACTCTTGTGAGGAATATGCAAGACGTTGGGCAAAGAAAGAGGATGTACAGCTCGACACCCTTTCCGAATGGATAAAATCAATCAGAGGGTTACTTTTATCTAGAATTAACCGATTAAAATCAACTGTGAACACCAGATTCGTGTCTATATTTAAAGACCCTGATGTTATCACAGAACTTACCTACCTCCAAGAACATTATGTCATCACACCAGCGGACAAAGCCTCAAATAATTACACATTTACTTGCAAAAAGTACTATTTCGACAGTCTAGTTAAAGAGTTGGGTTTAAATTCGACACCTGGAAATCCCACTTACACCCCAACAAACCTTTCTGCCTCTGAAATAATAGATAACCACAAATCAGCTCTTGCTTCCTTTGGCTTCGACACTACCAATTTAGATTTAGATTTACCATACTTATACTGCATACCTAAAATGCATAAGAATCCGTACAAACAACGTTTCATCGCTGGTTCCTCAAAATGTTCTACCAAATCTGTATCGATCTAACTCACCAAAGTTTTATCTGAAATCAAATCTGTGCTACAAAAATATTGTTCGACAGTATATTCTCGCAGTGGTATCAACCAGATGTGGATTTTAAAGAATTCGAAGGAACTTTTAGAACATCTGAAATCCACTCATTTTAGTAGAGTCCATTCGATCAAAGCCTTTGATTTTTCGACACTTTACACTACAATTCCACATTCTAAATTGAAAGAAAGACTCGCAAAAATTATAAGTAATGCGTTTACAAGTAAGAACGGTAATCGCAAATACAAATTTATTGTTGTTAACTATGACAAAACCTCTTTTTGTAAAAGAAAAGTCAGATTCTGAAAATAAGTACACTGAAACAGACATTATTCAGATGTTAAACTTTCTGATCGACAACATTTTTGTGGTGTTTGGAGGAAAGGTCTTCCAGCAAATTGTCGGAATTCCAATGGGGACCAATTGTGCCCCACTCCTTGCCGACATTTTCCTTTACTCGCACGAAGCTGAATTCATTCAATCTTTGGTCTCTGAAGGGAAAAGATACTTAGCTTCTGACTTCAACTTCACTTACAGATACATAGACGATGTGTTGTCCATCAATAATCCAAAATTCGCGGATTACCTGAGCAGTATCTATCCTTCGGAGCTTGAAGTCAAAGAAACTACAGAGACAAATAATTCAGCATCCTATTTGGACATAATGTTGTCCTACGACACTGATGGTCACATGAACACCTCACTCTATGACAAACGTGACGACTTCAATTTCAGCATTACGAACTTTCCTTTTCTGAGTAGCAACATCCCTTCATCGCCTGCTTATGGCGTGTTCATATCTCAGTTGATACGCTATGCCAGAGCAAGTACCAAATATACGGATTTTGTTCTGAGAGCTAGGCGTCTTTCAGATAAGCTTCTCAGTCAGGGATATGTTTGTGACCGACTAACATCGTCACTGAGGAAGTTCTACGGTCGATATGGGGAACTCGTCATACACTATGATGTCCCACTATCCAGAATGGTGGATGATATTCTGTCATAGACCATTTGAACCATCCAACCAAAGATTGTACTCTATATCTTCCAAAATGGAAGTAACCGGATGTGACAGTTCTACCGAATTGAAGCGACGGGTGTTGCATGCAAGCAGGAGATGCTTACTCTTCCTGGGCACCTGGTCTCACTCTCATATCGGGAGTTCGCTTCTTTTCATATGGTGGAGGTTTTTGTTTTTGTTTGCTTTGGTTCCTGTTTTGTCCTGATTTTGTATGCCTTCGGTTTCTGATTTTCTGTATTATCGATTTTGTACTGTAGACAGGGATATGGTCATTATCCATATTTGTCATACTATTAGAAAAAAATTATGTTCAGTTTACATTTTTTGTCTTTCCTAATTTGATGTGCGTCTTTTCCTGCTTTTGTTCTGTCAGTCAAATCAGCCATTGCAACACAGATTGCTCTGACTAAACATAAGTTATCTTTATTTTAAATAGTTATTACACTTTTCTTTGTTCTAATGTTTTCTTTTGAAAGATATGTTGAGCCTGCACACCAAGGAGGACCTTTTGTACCAATTTCTACGTCTAAAGAAGAGTCCAATTGTAAATCTTGTTTGCTTTGCAGTACCTTTTCCATTTCAGTCATTACATCATTAGCTGTACATTGTGAAATAGGTCTTAAATGAATTACAATTGGAGTTTCAAACTTTCTTGATTAATATATATTCTTATAAGGACCTCCGGGTACAGGTTGCTTGTAGCCTCTTCGATACATGTTTCCAACATGCAATATACAGTTATTAAGATGTATTTCCATGTTTTATATATAACTCTTTGCCTAGAGACACACTGTTAATCAACTCGTGGGCATTGTATCTATTTCTGAAAACCTCTTTTTTTCCTTAAAAATTCAAATCTATCGTTCCTACTAAATATAAGATGCTGCCATATACCTCCTCATTGTCTTCTAATGGATTTTTAACTTGAGAAGGTGTTGGAGGAACAACGTCTTTGTCGCCCATATCTCCCCCCCCCCCCTCCACGTCAATCATGTGTTTCAGGGGTAGGTTGAGGGGGGTTGAATTCCTTCTCCCGTACTTCTCTTTAAGATATTTGCATTCTGGCAAAATTTCTACGCCTTATGGCTTCCTGGCGTTTAGCGTCTATCACGAGGCGCATCTCCTCCCGGTGTAGAAGGTCGCACAACATCTGATTTTCCAGTTGCTCTCTGGGTCTCTTCTACAAAGGAAGCACTTTCTCTCTCTCTCTCTATATATATATATATAACCTTAGACAGTGCAATGCATGTATTTTATATATTTTTTTTATTATTGTGCATGAACATCGACGGTGGGTGCGGCTAGCCGACAGAGAATGCTTACTCCTCCAGGGCACCTGGTCCCACCTCTAGCTTGCTAGGGTCCGTCGATGCTTAACTTGGTGCCTCTATTGTGATGGTGATACAACACAATTATCTCTCTTCTTCTGTACATTTTTAGAGTCACAGTGTTTGCAAAGTTTTACGATGCCATGTCTAATGAAAGGCGTCTTTACATTAGGGAGGTTGATGGTGAAATGGATTTCAAAGAAGACAGTCAACAAATTTACAATCCAACTTTTAAAACAAGATCTATATATTTCATTCTTTTATAACGAATATCAACAAGACTTTTGACAAGTTTTCAATCGAACTTTAAAAAAGAAGAGTTCAGCCATCTCACATTTGTTTCTTGACAAAAAGTCCTTACATCCATTTGGATTACATTCTATGCATTTTAGCATTCCCATTTGATTCTGGTGGTCCTCCGAGGCATAACACGGTACCATTGTATCGATGTCAATGTCCAAATGAAAGTTGATGTCGTCCATTTTGGACGCCATATATTCCCATTGAATAAATTTGAGGGAAACTCCTCTTCCAGTGGGAACCACTTTCTTCGTGGTAGGAATTTGTGTCCATTCTCATGTTCACACACCGCTAAGGCCTTGTGATTGTGGCATGTACATTTCCGCCCAAATGGATTCTTAGATCTACTTTTTTGTCTTTTATATCTTGCACCGCCTCATAAACATCGACGGCGGGTGCGGCTAGCCAACAGGGGATGCTTACTCCTCCCGGGCACCTGGTCCCACCTCTAGCTTGCTAGGGGTCCGTCGATGTTTAATTTTGTGCTCTATTGTGAGTGCTGTTGAGATTATAGTCAGGATCTTCTTTAACTCATTTGATACTTTCTGTGGCATCTACAAAATTCTTCCACGAATTCATGGTCAAGCATTGACCCTTATGAGTTTGCTTGTCCTCTTGAACAAAAACCCGTACGTCTACCCGACAATCTCCTCAAAACTAATTACTCTACCCCTCTACAAACTCCAATTTAAAAAGTGTAATATCCATTGTGGCTTGTCTCGGTGAATTTTCAAAGTGACAGAGAACTTTTACTGTACCCCAACTTATGGAATGAACTTAAACAAGTTGAAGCTAGGTTTTTTGGTTACATAAAACAGAAAACAGGTGGGAAAACATCATCACGGTTGCGATGATAGCCGAAGCTGAATTAGCTTTAGAGTAAACAGAAATTACATAAGACAAGTAGTAAGATTTAAAAACTTTACTTTTGTCGAGATAAAAATAATATAACATACGTCAAAAACAGAATCATGTGTTACATAAAACAGTACAGATATACAAGTTCAGAAGAACTGGTGGGCGCGGCAGGTTATAGATGATCTCCTCAGTGTTTGGTTGGGCGGGGCTGCCTCACTCTCTGTGGAGCTGGTTGGACCACTGACGCGAAGGAGGGATTCCTTTGTGCAATACATCTGGACAACAACAAATGAGTTTAAGAAGATCCTGACAATCTCAAAAGCACTCACAATAGAGCACCAAATTGAGCATCGACAGACCCCTAGCAAGCTAGAGGTGGGACCAGGTGCCCGGGAGGAGTAAGCATCCCCTGTTGGCTAGCCGCACCCGCCGTCGATGATCATGCACGAAAATGAAAACATATGAAAGGCATGGACGGCACTGTTTGAGGCCATTTCTATATAGAAAGTGCTATGGCGACCATGTCAGGGAAAGTATTCAAAAGACTTACTGTCAAATCCCTCGCGGGGAACACCCAAAATATTTATATCATTAGTTTGATTTCGGGAAACTTAGAACCAAAGTATCCCAAGGGCGAACGGGAGTTCATCCCTTTAGGTTTCTTTTTCTATTGGAGTCCGTCGTCATTGACGAACCCCTCGTCCTCCAGCCACTCGTCTATATAATCAGTCTGATAGTAACCGATGGATAAAACACCGTCGGCCGGCAAGTAACACCCCGACGTAAAGGGGTCATTTGCAATTTCCGCATCCCAATCTTCCATGTTTTTGATTTAAAAAAAGTTCTAGATGTTAGACCTATATATACTATCACGCCCCATTTTCTCACCAACTATTTTTCTCATAATTTGAAAATTTAAAGTTTAAAAGGGGGGCGTGGTTTTGATTCTCATCTAATATAAGAGGACAGTAATAAAGAAGACGCGATGAGTCATCTAGTTGTCATTACTATATTTGCGATGAAATTTAAAATTAAGGTGAAAAGGCGTGGTATTTATCCCATCAATATATAAGTCAACACTTTCAAGATTTATTGCCATTTGAAAAGGAAACCTAAGTAAATAATGGCTTTTTTGTGTGAAATTTGTGGAAGCGCTTTTTCAACAAATTCAAATCTGTCTCGTCAGTTGAGGACCGTTCATCGCGAAACAAATGTGATAGAATGTAAATTTTGCGGAAAAACACTATCCAGATATGATCACCTCAAAGAACACGAGAAACAATGCGGAAGAAATTATTGTAAATATTGTGACACTTTCCCAGAGCAGCCTTTATTGGAACACATTAGTTCGATGCATGGAAATCAAAAGTATGGCTGTTTGAAATGTGGCAAGTCTTATCCCCTCCTTTCTTTTATGCATACAAAAAGAATCTTTTGCAACACAAATGTCAGGTTAGTCTATTTAATTGTACCTTAGTTATATAGATATACAACGTTTAAAGAGCAAAGCTGAAAAATTACAAAAAGGAATAAAAACAGATGAAACATACCCCAGATTTCTTCTTCAAACTGACACCACTAGTCCACTTGAGAAGAAACATGTTCCAGCTAAAAAAATTAAATTAATATCTTATAAGTAAACTCAGTTCTTGCACACATGTACTTTTTTCTGTTTATTCATGATTTAAATTCACAATTTTTTATCCGTAACAACATTTATATATGTATGCATGTGTATATTAATATGAGCACTATTATCATTGGTTTTAAATATAATTTTAGAATTTATATGTTTCATAGTTTTTATCATATTTTAATATATAAGTTTTGTTTTTATTTGTTTGTTTTTTTTTACCTCCTCATCATCGCTGATATAAATTTCTTCCTGCGTTGTGTTACGCCATGTTCTTGGTGAGTATGGAGGTGGGGTATACCCCATCCTTCCAGCTCCCCTCTCATTACCGTCCTCATCTCCGATGAGAAGTATAAGTAATCGCTAAAAAAAAAAGAATAATAATGAAACAGTGTTCAGATTATTACAGATACTTATCATGTACAATGTAGATTAAATGATCATATTTTGTATTGTATTACAAATTCATATTTAATATTCAATAAAGTAGATGGGTTAAAAGAGTCATCAGACAGTGCATGAATTTTATATATTTTCATTTCCATGCTTCATTTACATCGACGGCGGGTGCGGCTAGCCAACAGGGGATGCTTACTCCTCCCGGGCACCTGGTCCCACCTCTAGCTTGCTAGGGGTCCGTCGATGTTTAATTTTATGCTCTATTGTGAGTGCTGTTGAGATTATCGTCAGGATCTTCTTTAACTCATTTATTTGTTATTTCTTTATCACATAAAAAAAACCTATAATCACATCCAAAACTTTCTCTAGGAACAAAATCTCTTGATGATTCATGGTAGTCGTTATCTTTTATCCACTCATGATATTTTAGTGTGGTTGAGCTATTGATAAAATCATCTGATATTTATATACGTTTATAAATTTTATAGCACAATTCATCATAACAATTATCCCCTAATGAAAAAAAGAAGAAAATCTGATTCTATCTGAAATATATATCTTAAAGGTACTATGTAGAGTTAATTGATTCTGACACAAATATTATTCGATACGTCTAATACGTGAGACCCGTAAGGAAATTCATACTCAATTCCCAAAGCTTATGTAAAGGAATCATTGCTTTATATCTCGCGTAAAATATTATTATTCATGAATATAATTTATTTTTAATGAATTCCTGTTCGATAATTTCAGATGGAAATGTTTAATTATAAATGCACACACCAAGTTTAGAAACTCGTAACATGACGCCGTCCATACGTTCCATCGGTGTTAAAAAATCAATAAAGCTGTAGAAGTTATGGAGTGGCAAGTATTGATCTGTGTCTGCTATCTGTTAATGGGCGTCAGAGGTGTAACTGTCAACAAATGCTTACCAAACATGCATGTTATGGAATGTGATGGCGAAGACGGTGAACAACTGCGCGCGTTCCACAGCAGAACTGTCGAGAGAGTAACATCAAGAAGGTTGCGTAACATCACTGCATTATGGCCTCCACAGCACACACCAAACCTGAGAACCCTAATCGTGAAAGACTCTCCAGGCCTGAATTGTTTGATGTTCTCTAGATGGCAATATATTTCCATATCAGTGACGGTGAACTATAAGAAATGTGATGTTTTGAAGGTAGGTGAGCAGTTGCATATGGAATTTTATTAACGGGTTGGGTTTGGTACTGTTATATTGACAAGATATTTACAAGTAAACCTTAGGTAAGGTAATAGGGTAAAGAATGTGTATATAAAGATTTAAAATATAATAATCATGCTATATAGGTAATGTACTCAACCTGTTTAAAATGTGATTAGTAGTATGGAATTTTAAATTGTATCAGTATTTTAATAGAGAATTGAAGGGTTAAATTATAATAACAAATGCATTTATTCAACAGAAGACTACACTCTTTGACGCAACCTTGAAGTCAACGACACGAAACAAAATTCCCAAGCTCCCAACCTTCAGAATAGATTGATACATACAACTTCCACAGGTGGGACCACAACTACCCAAACCGTAAGCAGAAATAATAAAAGTGAAGCACAACAGCAATTATTCCAACAACAACATCTAGTCTCAACCATGCTGGGGGTGCAGGTATGTATAATTAACAGCTAGTTCTAACAATAACCAAAATTTATGATGAAGTTAGTTATGAAAAAAATTATTGTTTGCTTTAATTAACATGTTTTAGAATACATTGCATGACATACTTAAATGCTTATAGAACATGTTTTATTGATATTAATTTTGGTTATGATGAATAATAATATTCTTTCTCTATACTTTCCAGTCATCCTACGAATTGAGGACCTCATCGTTATAATTATAAGTTGTGTTCTCATTTCGGCTTTTCTGATTTGCTTTGGATACACTTTGTGCTTGCGAAACATTTCATGTATACAAAACATTCCGTGTTGCAAGAGAGGAAATTCTAGATCAAGAAGGAGGGAAGTTTTCGAAATTGAAGATAGCAATAACAATATTCTCTCATCCCTACCAACTGCACAAGGATTAGATGTTGTGCCCGAAGACAGTGTTGTTCTGTTTCAGCTTCCTACAGTTAGGTTTAGTGCAATCCCTACCTTAGAAGGGTATAATTTCCCATCCTCGGTAGAAAGAAACCGATTTCTAAAATCGAACCGAAAGGAATTTGTTTTAACCCAAATGAAGGCGGTATTTACCATCCCTTCCTCTCAATAAGAATTTAGTGACAACAAGTTTAACGGACTCAATTTGATCGCAGAAGTATTTCCACATTTCCGCTCTCATACTAATGGTTTTTGACTGGTGTTCCTCATTGCTTATTTCTATGAGAATTTGAGAGTCATACTGAAGAAGGGAGGGGATCTCCAACAACACCTAGTTGCAGCATCAACAGCAACCTCCAAAAACACCCACCGCAAAACACAAAAATGACACGCACAGAAAGAGACGCAGTAGCACAATGAACGTCAAACCACAGAAAAACATAAAACACAAATGACTACACATAAACCAACGAGACCAATGGGCAAACGGTGCCGACTTAGGACGGCCATCTGCCTCGTGAGTAGCAGACGGTGTGGTTATCCTGGATTACGTGCGCACAACCCTCCCACTATTCCGATTACCCAGAGGTCTCGAAGAACGTACAATTGTGGTGTAAAACAACCTCCTCACTGTCAGATGACCACAAACAAACAAGACCGCAAAACGCAGGGGCCCAAGCAACACAGATGAATATGTAAATTGATATAAAAAGAGGGCATGCGTAATACGACCTGTGCTCTGCCGGCTGTAGCGAGCTAATGTATGTTATCACCCGAGGAGTCCGACTGACATTCAGAGAGGACAGGTGGTCGGGGCCCTGTCTTCTCTAAAGAGGTTTGGACAGGGCCCGTCATGGAGTCCCGTCGTCACAGTCAGTCAGCGTGCAAGTATTAAGGATGCGCTGGTACAAGACTGTAGATTGGTCAAGTACCAAGCCTAGTGTCCGTCTGGTGACATTAGGATCATATCCACGGTATAAGAGGCGTTTGATGATTCTGACGCATTTTCGATAGTAATTCTGTCTACCTTTGATCCTTCTAATTTTGTTGATCATGTCACCATAAAATGCAGGTTGCGAAATACCCAAAGTAATATACTCTGTTGCTTGTATGGGTCCGAATTTCAAAAGTAGTTGACAATAAATTTTGTAAAATTTCCAGAATGTCTTGACAAGTTTGTGAAAGCGAAAACCTTGACCTAAAAGTTTCTTTGTTATTTGTAAATTTCTATCATGAAAATCCAAAACATCAGTACATGCTCTAGCATACCGGATGAGCTGCGAAATGTAGATACCATAAGACGGTTATCTAGGAACATCACCGTCAAGCCAGGGAAAATTTACTATATTGAATCCAAAGTCATCTCTTTTGTCATACACCCTTGTATGAATCTCTCCATTAATAATTTTGATATTCAGGTCCAGAAATGGTGTTTCTGTGTTTGTGACGTTCGCCTTGTTTAGAGTCAGTTCCTGTGGATAAATGACATTTTTATACTTTTCAAAAACAGGATTGTCGATAGTAAGGATATCATCCAGGTACCTAGAAAAACCATTGAAACATTTCACATCATCATGTTTTCTTTGTTTTTGAAGATTTTGGATAAATTCTTTTTCATACGTGAATAAAAATAAATCTGCAACAAGAGGCGCACAATTAGTACCCATAGGGATCCCTACAACCTGCTTGTAGAGATTCCCACCAAATCTTACATAAATGTTGTCCAAAAGAAAGGACAAGGCAATACAAAGGTCACTACATGTCCATGATTTATATGATTTGTATTCTGTATTGGTAAAGAAACCCTTTGATTCAGATGTACAAATATAAGTTTTACCCTCTCGGTTAAAGCACCATTTAATGAGTTTGGACAATTGATCATTAATCTTATCGTGAGGAAGCGTGGTGTACATATTTGAAAAGTCGTACGAAGAAATCGAATTGGCTTGAAAATTTCTCGATTTCATTTTGTCAATCACATCCCCTGAATTTTTAATAGACCAAAATAAGTTTACATCATTCCTGTTTAGAACAGTTTCACAATATTCTGCAACGTGTTCCTTTATCACCGTGAGTGCTGACGTCAGATTTCTAGACAAAATTGTAGTTGAGCAGTTGCTAGAATTAGCAATGTATCGAAAGGAGTAGGTTCGGTAACCATGGAATTCGGCCCTGTCGTACTTTTGAATGAAATTTTGTATGTTTAATAACTGATGTCTGCAGTTTCTAAAACTGTTTTCTTTTTTCAAATATCTTAAAAATTGACGAAAATATGTGGAATCGTTTGAGGCATGGTATAGCGTATTGAGCGACGTCAATGGCGTCGTCACATGACGCCGTCACGACGTTGTGTTGCCATAAGAAATTTATAAACACTAGTTGTAACGGAAACAATAAATTATAAAAACAAGAAGAAAAGAAAGTATTTACATTTACGATTAAATTAGACGATTTGAAAAGATATGAGCTGGTATAGCCTCAAGGTAGAGAAGATGCGTCGCGTATTTTTATTGGAAACTCGAGATCCATGTCCTGAAAACTGCCCGTGAACATGCAGTCGGGAGCGTATTTTTCACATATTGGATTTTTTCTGCAGAAGTTGATTTCGTTATATAACAGTTATTAGGTCAAAAGATCCTACCTTTAAAAAAAACGCATAAAATTGTTTTACTAGTATACATGCAAAACCATGAATAGTTTTCTAATTGGTATATCCCACTCGATTTTGGTCCTGTTATTTTTCGTCTTCTTTTTTATTTCTCATATTTTTTTTATATACGCTTGTGCATTCAAGGTATCCATAAAAGTATATTTTATTTATTAAATGGTCATCGAATTGTGTTCAAACTTACCTTGCATGTAGATAATGCATGTGTTATGCGGGATCAAGGAAATTTAGGGATGGGGTGTTATTGTTATGGGTGTCGACCGGTACGATTTTTAAAGTGACATGCGAAATAAATTTTCTTGCCATCTTTCAGTCTTCTTAAATTGCAACTTACTTCGATGAATCTTTTTACCAGTGTAAATGTAACTGTTGCATCATACATGTAGCTTCAATGTTCCAAACAGCATTCATGTCGTTTCTAATCTTAAAATATCCCAGACACATAAACAATGTGTGGGACAGACGACATACGGAAGCTATTTCACAATACGCACGCAGGGGCCGTAGCCAGTTTTTTCTTATTCCCGTGAAATAGCTGTACGTAGCTAATTAAATGGAAGGAGGGAAGGTGGATGGAATTTTGATATATGCAGAATAAGACAAAAATTCTGGCTACGACCCCTGTGGGTGTGCACGAATGAAATGTTTCATTTTAAAATCTCTGAATAGATAACGTATTGACACCTGAAAAAAAAACACTTGTTTCCTGCACAGTTTCTTAATTTCAACGGGGCCCTTTGTCTTTAGCTCATAATAATCCATTTCAGCGCCTGGTTTTTTTTTTTTTTTTTTTTTTTTTTTTTTTATTCACAAATAATACCTGAATTTAGTATAATTTCCTTCGGGTCCAGGTACCCCCAAAGGATGAACATAATAAATATACATATTAAATATTAAATATATTAATATATTTGCTAAGGTATCATCAATATGAGATTTATACGTTATATAAGATAATATCGTACTATACGATGTGCATGTGTTTATCCGTATTTTAATAACCGAAAATAGTCTATGTGATATTGAATACGACTTACTTCCGTTAAAAGAAATCGTGCAGAAATTTTCTAATACGTGTCAGATTTCACATTGGACATTCAGATAGATAGATTCAGGTGGACAGACTAGCTGTAACATTTAATGGGCTGTGTTGTATTGGAAGGAGATTGAACTGTCATAAAGGTATGTACTAAGTGGGACGATATTTTAATACAGAAGACTAGGTATTCAAGTAATACAGTCAGTAGTAAACAAGTAATATAAAACTATTTGTAGTAAAAGGCGAGTTTAGAATAATAATACGTGAGATTTAAACTTCGATGATTATTTAAATGGGTAGAGCGATAAAGTGTGCGTGCGATTATACAGGTAACGTTTTACAGGTAAAGCTATTTTTAGAATAAGGGGAAAACCTTTTACATTGTACATTGGAATGTTGTTTTTGTTTACAGTATTTACCAGTGCTGCAGTTAATGCTTGAAGTGGGAATTACCAAATGCATTTTGATTAAACATGGAGTGATTGTTGGCCAATATAAAGATAAGTATAATTCATATACATGAAGTACATATAAAAAGTTATTCTTTATGTTCATCAAGGTAAATTTTAACTAATTTCGATTGATGTTACTTTAGAAGTATTATATTTATAATCTTGTAATTTTGTTTGTTTTGCTTGTTGTTTTATTTTTTCCAGATGATTAGGAAGGAGGGATTAGTTTTGTATGCCATTCAGACGTTTACAGAATTTTTTAAAGAGACTCGGAGAATTAATTCCCCTTTGGATATATGTTGCGGATTCAATGTTTAGACGGTGTTTAAGAATATTAATTGTGTTTACTTGTTTAGTGCGCTGATCACTTACATAGAAGGATTTATACATTGCAAAGGAGATCGACGTGATTAGTTTATTTAAGGTGGTATATTGTTTATCTTGAATTTTATATCCTATTACTATGTTTTTTAAAGTCAATATGTTTGTATTGAAACCTAATGTTTTGAATATGTCATTGATAGTAATTCTATATTGTTGAAAATATTGACATTCCTCGAAAAAATGTTCATAGTCATCTACAACTGAGCAAGTGCAACATAAAGGATCTGGTTTCTTTTTCCATATGTAAAGAAGTTTTTGGTTTGGTAGAATTTTGTGAAGAAGTTTCCATTTAAACATTTTTAGTGTATTTTCTTCAAGATTATAAAATATGAAACTGAGAGTATGTTTTATTTTGACGTCATCAACTGACAATTTATCTTTCCAATAGATGTAAGCACTTGGAGCCTCAGAATATTTTTGGACTAGACTGTTATATATCTTTTTGTTATTAAATTCATTTATTTTTAAATTTTCTCCAGTATACAATTTTATTGTTATATTTGATTGGATATTATATTCATTTATATCAGAATCTCTTAGTTTAGTTAGCCACTGTTGTGGGACGGCTTTCTTTACCATAGCTAGTTCAGCAATCCAATTTTGTTTGAATTTTAGTTTTTCATAAATTAAAGTTTCATTTATTTTCCCTGTCTCATCTAATAGATCTTTGACAAGTAAAAGACCTTCCTCTATCCAGTTATTAAAAATCAATGTCTTATTTTTTAATTTTATTTCTTTATTTCCCCATAAAATTTGAGATCCAATTTCTTTTATGTTTTGTGGAATTTTTCTTTGTCCACCCCCAATTTCAATCCAAGCATTTATTACATTTTGATAAACAATTGGAATTGTTTCATAGTTTTTTATACTTTTTACACTGTCAAGGTTCATTTGAAATAAAAACATGTTTTTGCCAAAGTTATTAATGTAGTTTTTTGGAAAGATTTTCCATTGACTTTCTTTATTATCCAGTAGTTTAACTACCCATTTTGCTAATATTGTATTCATATGGGCTTTTAAATCAAACATTTTTAGGCCTCCTTTTCCATATTCTCGTATCATTGTTTTCCTCTTTACTTTTTCAGTATTGGTGCCCCATATAAATTTATATATCAGATGTTCAATTTTTTTAAAGAAAGAACTTGGTATTGGTAGTACTGTTATTAAGTATGTGATCTGAGGTATTAATAGTGCTTTTACAATTTGTATTTTACCTATCATTGTTAGATTTCTCAATTTCCAAGAATTTATTATTTTATTGATTTTATCTACTCTTTTCTGCCAATTTATTTCTAATGTTTCATTAGTACTGGTACCAAAGTATATACCTAATGCTTTAATTGTTGTATTTGACCAATCAATATTTTCATAATTCTCAGGTATTATTACTTTGTTTCCTAACTTTATTCCTTTTGTTTTTTCTCTGTTAAGTATAAGTCCTGATAGGTTACCAAAAATTTCTATAATATTTAATGCTTTAGTTATATCATTTTTTCCTTTTAAATAGAGTGTCATATCATCAGCCAGTTGTGAAATTTTTATTTCTCTCTTTTGATTCTTGAAGAATGTTAGACCATGTATAGTTTCTTCTTGGCGTAATCGAGCAGCCATGGTTTCAACTGTAATAACAAATAGTAGTGCTGAAATAGGGCAGCCTTGCCGAATTCCACGAGAAGGGTATATAGGGGAAGAAATCCATCCATTATTAATGATTTTGCAATTTATATCTGTGTATAAAGTTTTAATCCATTTCATGAAAGATTCTTTAAAGCCAAATTTTTCTAAAGTTATGAACATGTAATTCCATTCAATACTATCAAAAGCTTTTTGAAAATCAAGAAATAATATTGCTCCATCAACATCAAATTTTTCTGCATAATCAATGATATCTTGAATTAGTCTGATATTATAATTTATATTTCTGCCTTTGATAAAACCATTCTGGTCAGTACTTATAATTTTAGGTAAAATTGGTTTAATTCTTTGGGCCAAACAATGTGCTGCAATTTTATAATCAACATTCAATAGTGTTAAGGGTCTCCAATTTTTAATATCACAAGGATCATCTTTTTTAAACATAAGAGAAAGTAAACCTGATTTTTGAGAATGTGTTAATGAACCTTCATGATAACCTGCATTAAGAGCTTTAATCAGTAACATTTTGATTTCTTCCCAAAAGGTTCTGTAAAATTCTAAACTCAAGCCATCTGGACCTGGGGACTTATTAAGCTTCATTGTGTTGATTGCTTTTGTACATTCCACTTCATTTAAAAGACCTTCACATGCATTTGCATCATTTTCATCTAATTTTGATGTAATTTTTATAGAATTGATAAATTCAATTATTTCAATCTCATTAGGATTTTTTGAATGATATAATTCATCATAAAATTCTTTTTCTCTTTTTATTATCAAATTCTGATCATGTAAAAGATTACCTTCTTTATCATATATTTTTGTAATTGATTTCTTAATTTGTCTACACTTTTCTAGGTTTAAAAAATATTTTGTGTTTTTTTCTCCTTGTTCAATCCACTTAACTCTTGCTCTTACTTGTGCTCCTTCTGCTATTTTTGTATATCCTTGTTCGATTTCATTTTCAAGTGATTTTATATTTTCTTCATTACCTTCATTATCAATTTCATTTTTCAATTTATTTTCAAGGTCTACCATGTGGTTTCTAAATTTGCATGCTTTTATCTTACCATATTTTATTGATTGCTCTCTAATTTCGATTTTACACATCTCCCATAGGGTTTTAATATTTGTATTTATCTCTTGAGACTTTATAGAATATTTTTGTATTATAAATTTTATCATATTTTTATATTTATTGTCTTTAAGTAAACTATTGTTTAGTTTCCAATATCCGGGTCCTTTTTCAACTACCTTTACATCTAAACGTAAAAAAACTGCTTGATGGTCTGTACATTTAATATTAGCTGGGCGAATATCTGTTTTTACTATTCTATTCATCAAATCTTTTGGCATCAAGAAAAAGTCTATCCTACTTGCTTCTGTTTCTGAATTTTTCCTTTTCCATGTAAATTGTATTTTATTTTTATAATGTTCTCTCCAAGGATCTATTAATGAAAAATCTTTCTTTATTTTATTAAGATTTACATTTATATTGATTTTATTTCTTTGTGATTTCCTATCCTCTTTACTTTGAATGTCATTCCAATCACCACCTTATATTTTAAAACCATCACTTAAATTTAATTGTTCATGGATTTCATGATAAAAGTGGGATCTTTTATTTTTGTCATTATGAGCATAGAGATTTGTGATGCAAAATGTATTCTCATTTATTTTTATGTTCAAAATTATATATCTGCCTTCCTTATCTACTTTACTATTTAGTATTTCATAATTTATTCTTTTATTAAGAAAGATGCTTACTCCACAACTTTTTGTGTTACCAAAACTATGTATAACATCCCCTTGCCACTCACTTTTAATGAAAGAGGTTAGTTCATGTGTAAAATGTGTTTCTTGTATAAAAATGATATCTGCCTTTTGATTTTTAGCATATTCATAGAATCTATTTCTTTTCAGTTTATCTCTTAAACCTTGTACATTTATTGATAAAATGTTAATATGTGTTGTCATTTTACTGAGATTTGTTTTTTATCTTTTTGATTACTCATCATAATTAATAATTCTATTCAATGTTTTACATATGTATATAACATATACAATGAACATTTTGTTTTCTGGTATATAATAAATAATAATGTTTATATATTTCTGATTTTGTGTGCATTTTCTGCCAGGTATGGTGGTAAAATCAAGTAGAAAGACTGTGCTTAAAGCGAGTTCATGTCTCCAACTGAAAAACACTGGCAGATAACAGACAAGAGCACTGTGTAATTTCATGGACCTTCTTTAGTCTTTTTACTGTTTCGAACACGAGCTTCCATCTCGTTGACTGGAGTTGGCGGTGAACGGAAATTATGTGATAATGTTGTTGATTTTCGACTAGGAGTAGGAGTGTTCTTTTGTTGAGATTGCCTAGGTTGAGTGGTCACAAAATTGTCAATTTTCCCTGAGGTACCACCGGTTGTGGATTTATTTCTCGATTTCATGGCATCCTTTTGATGCTTATTCACTGAGGATTTGGACACAGTTTTGGTGTTTAGAGAAGATGATGATGGTGTTTTGTGGGACACCTCATGTGGGGTGGTAACATTCTCCTCCTCCTCCTCAGCAGAGTCATCTGCATTCTCTTCAGAGTCTTCATGAAGGACTTCAGGGCATTCTGCCATAATATGTCCAGGTTTGTTACAAGACCTGCAAATTACTTCATTTGGACATTCCTTCGTTGTATGACCTTTTTGCAAACACTTGTTGCATTTTAACTTGTCATTTGGCTGACCTTTATGTAATACAATTGCGCTATACCGTCCAATAGTCATAGTAGTTGGAAGAGGTCTGTCTATTTCACCTATTATAACGATACGGTCCCCTGTTTCACAATTCGTGAGACGACCATCAATTCTAAGCTTCTCCCGAAACATACTTATTATCTCACAGTTGTGTTGTTCTAGAGCCCGCTTAATCTGGCCATCATCTGCAGATAATGGTACGTTCTTCACCCTCACTCGGATAGTTGGGTTGCCATCCTCATCTGTGTGTATGGTACCGGGGTTCATATGGTAAACAGGAATTGTTTTCAGCGCCTGGTAAATGTATCTTTTACATTCTACAGAACTTAATTAGTTTGTGTTTCATTTCCAGTTATTGTGTATTTTTACTAGATTTGAAAATTAACAAATCATAACATTCAGATTATCACATCGTCCATTTATGTAAGCGTTTGCGAAGTATTGTTGAAAAGTGCACATCCGATGCGGTGATATTTCATCTTTTATTAATGTTTAACGTCTTCAAATTCAGTATCAGCATAATAAATGTAGATCTGTGCGCAAATATGAAAAAAGATCGATTTTTCAAGCCGGAAGCTGCATATCACAAATTGATTGAAAAAAATGAAAAAGATAAAAACACAAAAACAAAGAATTGTGTGTTATACCTAGGCTACGATTTGATCATGATACATGAACATAAGCAAATTTTTAAAAAGTTCGTCTCATTATGTCAACATGCTGTCAAAATTTCGGATCTATTGAGCGATGAACATGTCCGTCCATCAAACGTCCTAGTCGAGCTTCCTAATAGGTTATTCATGCCGGTAATAGATTTCTGGAATAATTCGGTCTACCCGTGTGTGTGTCCGTCCGTCCGTCCTTCCGCCGCCCTAAACATGGTTCTGAACATTTTAAAGGACCCTTACAACGAATTGATTTACTTCCTTTATATAGCCTTTACAAAAAAGTCATGTTCGAGTATGACCCATGTCGCTCAATTATGTTCAGATTTACTCCTTGCAGAAAAAAATACAACCTTTTCGGTTAATGTCATGCTGCATTTTTCTTGAAATATTTTTTCTGAATTTAATCCATTTTACACTTTCTGAATATCTTCGAAAAATCCGATTATCGATTCCTAAATGTCTTCAACACTAGTGCTGACCCGGCCCATGATCTCTCTTTAGACCAGTGCTTTCAGTTTGATGTTGGATTCATGAAAATACAAAACAGACCGTTTTATTCCCTTCCTCTTGATACATTACGAACTCAGATCCCGGGTACATTTTGTATCAAACATGAACACAAGCTCAGTAATAAGCAGCATCGTACATCATATTTGCATAATCTAAATTGGAGTTTACAAGTCATACCAATAATAATAACATTTTCCGATACTATCTCTCTCTCTCTCTCTCTCATTTTCTGAATAGAAATTTCGTTTTTCTGTTTGTCGTTTTGAATTTGAGAATTTATAAACTGTAGTCACAGTTATCATTACTATTTCTGTTTAGCGTTTGAAAATACTAATATTGGATAATGAGCGAATATTTCTTCATTTTATGCAATATATATTAACCTTCCATTACACTTGCAGAATGCACATGTATGAATGCTTAAATACTTTCTTCATTCAACTTATTTATTTATTTATTTATTTTGTAATTTACGTATACCTATATATCGTCCATCTTTTTTGTTGCTACTGTCCGCGCAGCACACTTCAGAAATCGGAAAATCAAGATTTTGTCATCTTTATCTTTTGATAAGATGTAGACCATTTGATAGTTTTAGTTTTGATATAAATTCAATACTGATATGTACATCGTACATTTATACCCAGAAACTCGTTTAATGTAACGTACACGATGTACTGAGCCTAAAAAATATCTTATAAAATCGCCCTATCAAACTTAATTTCTGGTCCTGGTAAATATGTTACATTTGTATAGTAGCACTTATTATGTTAGGAGTTAAGAAAAATCAAGAACAATCAAATTGTATAAAATTATTCTCAAAATCTGTAGACACTGAAAAAATTCTCGATTTTCTGATTTCTAAAGAGACTTGTACACGCAAAACCTCTATCAGGTTGGTAGAAGTACGACACAGAAAACTTTAAAATAGATGCACAGCACAGTGCGTCACAGGAACGAAATTCTCTATATAGCAAGATTTTAGTATGATCTTCAATTTAATACCAATTCAATTTCTGTGACAACGTGTGCTATGGGTAAAGTTTCAGGATAAAGACTCTAAAACATGTTAAAAACACGGAAATCGGCATACCGTCATGGATTAACGACGTCATAGATGACGTCACAGCACGTGCAGATTCCCGAACGTCGTATTTTTCTGAACTATCGAAGTTTGACATTGCTTTCATAAAGAAATAACATGAAATAAAACAATTTTAGAATCTAGGTTTGAACAGGGCCAATATCGGTAGTTTCTGAACCTACTCCTTTATAAGGAGACTTGTGCAATTTTGGTATGCAGTATAGTGTAGGGAGATCCAGTTTAGAAATAGGGATCTTGAATGAAGAAATTTCACTGTTGTGTTTGTTCAAAATGTTCGGAACACTTTCATTGCTTTTGATATAAGTGTTTGTAGACGAAAGTTCCGAAACCAAAGTTGATATGTAGTAACGTTTTCAAATGATTATGGTGTTGTTGGCTGCTTTGTCTGCAGGAGCGAAGACATATTTTTCGTGTAAATTGCGTAATTTGGATTTAAAATATCTTTCAGATATAGAACTTGGATTTTCGAAAAGATGAGGATTTTTGTGGAAGTTATCTATTCGAATATCGGTAATATCCAATATGAGGTTCTTCCAGTCATTCAGAGAATGTGATTCGACCCCTTCCGATTTACACCATCTTTTTGTATAGTTATCTAAGGCTTCCTTTAGTTCTTCGCGACATTTGATAAAATCTATCTTGGATGGAATTCTGTACTTAGGTCCTTTCTTGAGAAGATTGCGGAGCTGCCTGTCCTGGATAATTGAAAAGTCACCTGTTACAATATGGCCAGCTGGTTTATAAAGGTATTAGAAGTTGCACATTCTCAAGAAGTAGGACTTGATTCAAGAATTTTAGGATCTGATGTTACTTTATTGTAGTTAAATGCGAAATTTCGAATAGGTTTTTTATACTTGTAACAAATAAGAGGAGGTTCAAAATTCTCAAAATATTGAGTAATAGCACTTTGGACGCGATGATCCCGAAAAATATTAGAGATGTTAAGAAGATCGAAACCTTTGTTAATAAATGGAATTTTTATGAATCGTCTTCTAAGGGGAATGTTTTTAATGACAGGAAAAAGTTTATTCTGTGCGAATGCAACAATGATATTAAGTTTGAATCAATCAGTATTTCTTAAGAATGCAACCTCTGCTTCATCCAAGATAGATTTCAATTGAACTGCTGGTATTGATGAGAGAGCATGAAGCAGTTCATGTCTGCCGCCGTTTCGTGCAATTATAAGTAGATCTCTGAGGGTACGATGTATTCTAGCTTTGTTTCTAAGGTTTCTGTTTCGCCTTTTTCCGTGTGACCTAAACTTTCGTTTAGCGTCAGGGCGGATTGAAAGGACATTGATCTTTGTCGAGGTCGAGGAAATATTTCCTTGTCCGTAAATTTGATCGTTTAAACCAAGGGGGTACGCAGTTTGTAATTTAGTGATCCAGGCAAGTTCAGCTTGTAGTCGGCGTTTTTTAATTTCAGTTTTACTTAGATTTTTGAGTTTTGGGAAAGACTGAACTGGAGTAATACTTAAATCCGAAATTGAATGTTTGTATTTAAAGAAGTGATGGTACAGGAAATTTCTGTGCGTTTTGTGACGCGAGTTTCTTATCTGATATGAATGATTTCGAAAACGAGATTTTAAGGACTGGTCTGTTTCCCCTACATATTGGGCGCCACATCCCCTGGCGTTTCATGTAATAACATAAATGACATCTTGATACGATCAATCAATGTCGCTATCAATCTCGATATTAAATGTATGCCCATTAACACTAGATGTAATCGTGGAATTGCAATTGACGAGCGGACAAATGGAACATCTCTTTCCATTGCACTGGCGAATGGTTGAGAACCCTCTGTGTTTGTTGTTAAATGTAGAGCCTGCAGATGGAGTAGTAGGTGTAATACGTCTACGGTGTATAAATTTAAGAGGTGATAGATGTACTCTGGGTGAGGTAAAAAAATGATTACTGTTAAATGTCGATGATGGTAACGTGACTGTAGTGACAGAGGATAATCTCAAAGGTTTTAATTTTATACGAGGCGACCTTAGAAATGCCATAATGAAATAATCGAGGATAGAAAGGTGAATTAAGATCCTGCGTAGAAGATACTACAACACAGTCAAGTTAGAGAACGATTTGGAAATAAAACACTTCAAATTATCTCTAACATCTTTTCCTCGATCATAAAATCAGCTAACACAGTATCTTGTTGAAATGCTGTTGACATTTTTTTTCTGTTCTGAATAAAAGAAAAAAGTATTTACAATCTTTTAGATCTCATTCATTAAGAAATTATTACACTTGAAAATAATTTGGATCTCATTCATTACACGTATTTCACTTGAAAATAATATATTAAAAATTTTTAGAAAGAAATAATGGAATAAAATCTTACCTTATAATGGAAAACTTCCAATATCAACCTCGAAAGATGAGTTATGCAGATACCATGCACAGAATTGGATTACTTATATATACAATGGGGATATAATAAGAAGAAGATAAAATAGGGAAAAAAAGAGTGTTACCAAAATACAGGTATGATCGAAAATAATAAAAAAAAAAATTAAATAGTAATAAAACACTCATGAATATTACATATAATCTTACCCACATTGAATTAAGTTTGGTGTAGATTTCAGATATTGCACTTATTCATAAGGAGATATAACTACACATAAGTATAACAATGCATATAACATTGCCTAATTATACAAATTCAACCACACACACACTGAGCTACGTATTGAGACATAAAAGGTACATAAAATTATCAGTTTATGACATTCGAGCGTATATCCATTTAACCATATTTACAAGAG
>VSWD01000002.1:25933996-25975860 GCA_033119305.1 Pinctada imbricata
AATTTGCCTCTTAGAAAATTCTGCATCAGAAATCTAGACTTGTGAATCAAAAAGCACTAAAACTATTGATTATTTGTACTATATACATGTATTTTAGGGTCATTCGATAGATTTTCCACCTTCCAAGTTAAAGCAAGGCTGTGGTGAACACACTATCTATGTATTAGACAGGCTAGCTGATGAGGCCCTTAAAAACACAGGGTTTAGATGGGGCAGGTACGTAAAAATAAGTAGAGAGAAAAACAAAGAAAAATGATATGTTTGACTGAGAGGCTCTTGAAAATGTGAAGACAAGGACAAATATTACAAGAAGATTTCAGATGAACAAGCACACTTAATAGACCTTGACCTTTGAGCCACCTTGACCTTTGAGTCACCTTGACCTTTGAGGAGTCCCAATTTTCTGATTTTGCTATTTCACAGTCGCTTATCACATAAAACACAAATTATATGTTCCACGGAAATCCCCATTGATTAATCCAGGTAAGTACTGTCTAAGTATATTTTGTATGAATTTATTTCAAGCTTATCATATGACCATCATTATGAATTATATAATGGTAATCTATTCTGGTCAACAATAGAGTTATATTCAGAGAACACTTGAGCATAAAATTTTCTATGCTCACCTCATGTTTTAATATGGTCCACAGACAGATACAAAACTTTCTGTTAAAGTGTTCTCTAATTATGTCTATTCTTGATCAGAATAGATTACCATGAAGTAATTAATCATGATGGTCATATGATAGGCCTAGAATAAAGTCATATAAAGTAGATTTAGGCAGTATCCTTCTGGTTTAATCAAAGGGGATTCCCGTGGAACATATCATTTGTGTGATATATGAGCGTGCATTTGTATATATGTACGTGTATGTATTATACGATAATATTATATATTAATTCCAGGTTCTTTCTTGAACAACAGATTTTGTCAAAATATAAATATTTGATGTCTATTTGCCCCATTTTCTTTCCCCCAGATATGGTATATAACGATGTATATACATAACATAAAATATTCCATTAATTGAAAATATTATACAATTATTGACTGGGAATGAGGGCAATATATGATTTGTTGGACCTGAAGATAAAATATTGCCCGAGGCTGAAGGCCGAGGGCTATATTTTGTCTGAGGGTCCAACAAATCATACATGTATATTGCTCGAATTCCCTGTCAGTAATTGTTTTGTTATACCTTACTTCAATACTGCAGCTACGAACCGGTTGACCCATCATGTTTACGTTCATTTTCGTCTATAAGAGAAAGAGGGCGGAAAAATGGGTAGAATTTATAACGTCATCAACTGCGTGACGTCATAAACGATGTGACGTATCAGTCAATAGTTTCTAAACTATTGCCCTAGGGCCAACAATGATGTAACTATTGACTGTTTGGTCAAATATTCAAATTTATAGGCATTTTTCCTACGGAGATTTTATATTGAGATACTGATAAGGGTATAACAATAATGAATATTTGTAAAATAATTGATATGATATTTTAGGCCCGAATATCCTGAGGAAGAAATGGACGAGGAGAACATCGTAGAAGATGACGCAGAACTGACGCTGAACGACGTGGAGAAAAATATTTTCCAGGTAATAACACATAAAACCTGATTTTGTCTTTTCAATCAATAGATTTACTTCACATTTTGGATGGTATCTGACATAATTAAGCTGTGATGTTATCAATTTCAGTGGAAGTCAGCTGATAATTAAGTTTCTGCAGGAATTTCATTCTGTCATAATGCATTTATGTCGGATACCGTCCCAAAAGGGAAGCAACTCTGTCCAATGGAAAGACGGAATGTAGAATGTTTCATATTCAAATCTAAAGAATGTTCAAGACCTTTATCATAATAAATACTTTGATTCCGTATGATGTAAGGAAAACTCCCTAGTGATATTTTAAGGTAAAAGATCAAAGGTCAATGTCTTAAGATGAGACTTTATGAAAAGCTCGTATAAACTCTATATAGGGAAACTTGCCATATATAATTCTCATATGAAGGAATTTTCATATGAGGATCATATGAATATCATATGAGAATCATAAAAATAGTTTCATATGCGAATCATATGAAAGCTATCGTATGTAAATCATGTGAAGCTATTTTCATATGATTCTCATATGAAACATCTCATATGATTCACATATGAGGCCCTTTTTTCATGAATGCATTTGAACAATTTCATATACTTTCCATATGTGGATCATATGAGATTCATATCTGGCAAGTTTCCTTGTGTAGGGGGTGTACTATTGAACAGAACATGATGAATCTTAATGCCATGATTGTTTATAATAAATAAGAATCTTATCGTCACTGATTGAAAAGGTCAAGGTCACAGACGGCAATAGTGAAAGCCCTTGTAGATATTCATGAGGGTGCATTTTCAACTATACTTTATCAAGATTTATTTTCATTGATCAATTTATTTGAATTTGTTAAAAAAAGAAGTGACACATGAATATCAATTTCAGTATCATAGAATTTTACATGATGCATTAAATTTGCATAAATAGGTACATGTATATGAAACAATTTAGAGATGTATAATCAAAATAATAAAAAAGAAAGATGCTTAAATGTTTTATATGATGTATTGAGACCTGCCTACTTTTAGATTTTTTACGTAATTTTTACGATTTTCGACTGACAATTACGCTCTATGCTTTTGCTGCTGAATTTTACGCCTATAACGTATTTCCAAGCAGAAACACTTTAAAATTATTTTTACAAATGAATAAACTTGCGCACATAAGTTCTTTGTAAGTTGAGTGTTTGATATCGTATAAGCAATAGACCATTTTCTGATCTTATTAGAAAGCAAAAAAAGTCTGAGTCAACATCTTATGGCGTTGTTTAACATTATGACGTCACTGTTACAAGACGCAAGTCCATTGTGACCTAACAATGAAAAAGTGCGCCAAAATTGCCTACCTCGGACATTTTTCGTCATTTGGTCAGCCATTATGAATTTTGGCAAGTGGCCTACTATTGCGTGAATGATAAAGATTTGTAAAAATATCATAGTAGGGAAAAGACAATGCTTTTTTTCACAAATTACAATAAATTGTTTATATTATGATTTACTTCCCTAAATTACATGTACATTTCCCTGAACAAAATATTGCACTTTGTGAGAAACGGTTAGGCAGGTCTGTGTATTATAATGATACAAAATTATTCTTCAGAATGATTTAGAGGAGGAAGAATTTGAAGAGGAAGAACAGATTTTAGACTTGGAGGGCCTCAAACGACTCAGTCAGAAAAATGTATGTATACAATAGATCATTTTCATGTTACTGCTAGACTTTGCATAACAGACACGTCAAGGTTCATGATATCTCAACTTTAGACGCTATAATTTCTTATTATGACGTCACAGTAAAAAAAAATAAATAAAGATAAAAGAAAAAAGGTTACTTCAAATTTTCTGATGCTAGACCTTATCTGTATAAAATACAAGTCTACAGTGGAAATGTGTCTATAATCTATCGGGGAGAAGAATAGCCTGTACATGTATAATGTTTATGATACAGTCAGATACATACTGTACATTATAGATATATTGATAGAAATTTGCTTTATAGTTAGACAATGTACCGTATATGGGGTAATTTTCGCGTTGGGTAAATTTCGTCAAGATAACCCTGAAAAGGTGGGTCTTTTTTTCGCTCAGAGTTTAATTTTTCGCTTCTTTATTAACAAGATCAAGGGTTAAGATCTGTGTATTTTATTTCCCTATGTCCATTTTTCACAATTTGATGATGCTCGTGAAATTAGCGAAAAATTCCTGATGTAGGGTATACAATGTATACTTTAATTTTGAAATTGAAACCCCTATTGATTAAGACTACAGACCCATCAATAGGGGTTTGGAAAATATACATCATGTATGAATATCAGTAATGATGTCATAAAATACAGATGTTTCAGTGATAGCATGTGCATGACAGAATATCATACAGTATTACAGTGTTTTGGTGTTTTCAGAAATAGTGTTACAAGAGAATCTGTTACTGGGTGTGGTTATTGGCGTGGGATGCCAAACTTTATGTCATGTATCTAGATCAAGATTCCCCTATCGTCCCATCATATGGTGCTGTTTTTGTACTAGTTTGTTTTAATTTCTATACTGTTCATGTTTAATTATATTCAACCAGCAACAAAATGAGAGTTCCAAACCAGAGGAAATTTTAGAGTCGACTACAGACGCTGCGGCTTGGAAATTAGAAGTAGAGAGGGTGCTTCCTCAGCTAAAAGTTACCATACGTACTGATAATAAGGTAAAATACCATGTTATAACCAAACAAATAAAAACAATACATGTTTGTCATGTATCTACAAGTGAAAAATGCATCATGTTTAGTACATGTATTATACAGTATATATACATTATATAATCAGGGATCACCCTAGCCCTTCAGAATAATGAGATAAAAATCTCATTTGCTAAAAAACAATGAGATTTTCTCGATTTCAATGAGATTTTGAATGTATTTGTTTGAAAAAATAGTTTAAAAAATCAAACTAAATTCTCTTTATTCATTATTAAATGCAGTGTTTTCATTAAGTGCCGACGGCTGGCGATTTCTTGTCTTATAAATACTTGGGGTAAAATCGCCACCTACTTTCCGTAACCAGACTTGTCAGAATGACAACATAGCTCGCCGGTGGCAACCATATGTAAATTGCAACAACAACAATAAAAAAGGTCTTATCACAAGGAATGCACATGTGAAATGTCAAAGCCCTATCACTTACCATTCAAAAAATATGGCCAAGGTTAAAGTTTTTCAAAAGTAGGTCAATCTCCAAGGTCAAGGTCACAAGGTCAAAAATTTTGGTATCCATGGGAAGGTCTTGTCACAAGGAATACACATGTGAAATATCAAAGCCCTATCACTTACCATTCCAAAAATATGGCCAAGGTTAAAGTTTTTCAAAAGTAGGTCAATCTCCAAGGTCAAGGTCACAAGGTCAAAAATTTTGGTATCCATGGAAAGTTCTTGTCACAAGGAATACACATGTGAAATACAAAGCCCTATCACTTACCATTCCAAAAATATGACCAAGGTTAAAAGTTTTTCAAAAGTAGGTCAATCTCCAAGGTCAAGGTCACAAGGTCAAAAATTTTGGTATCCATGGAAAGGTCTTGTCACAAGGAATGCACATGTGAAGTATGAAAGCCCAATCTGTATTGGTTTAAAAGTTATAAGCAAGGTTAAAGTTTTTGTGCACGCGCACGCAGACGCCATCGCAGACGCCGACACCGGGGGTATGACAATAGCTCTCCGGACATTCGTCCCGGCGAGCTAAAAAGTATCAGTCACGTCTCAACTTTTATCGCTGGTTAAGTATGAAATGTTTATTTTATTGAACAATGAACATGTTTAAAATGAAATATTATGATAACGTTTTCCTGTAATATCTGTTCATAAAATATAGTTCTAAGATTCAAGATAAATATCTCCGTAACCACAGTGCATTGTTTTCTGCGCGGCGTGACGGGTTATTGTCGGTACCGACAAATATGCGAGTATAACATGTTCAATTAAATATCTAACAATTTCAAAAATCTCGACTGAACATTGAAATAAAGAAATTCTTACGAAAATTTTATAACTATTGACCAATAGCCGCAAACAACGACCGGCCTTTTAGCGTACACGTATGATTCAAATAAGTTCTTATGTTTTTCATTCTCGGTTCATTTTCTGCAGGCAAAGAATATCATGCATTCATTGTAAAATTGAGTCTATTGTATTGATACATTAATGACGTAGCTGACATCCGCCAGAGAAATGATCGGGTGGTGGTTTAAGTTCGTTCGATTTTTAAGTATACTCTATATATGTGTGAACTTTTGCCTACTCAACAGACCTACCGGTAGCTGAGGAAACGATGGGTCTTTGTGGCGTTTTGATTTTTCTTCAATGGCTAGTGAAAATTTTGGGTGGCTAGTAGATTTTTGCACTCAACTAGCCCGATTGGCTAGTGGTCAAAAAAAGTTTTCACGAAGACTGTTTATTTCCATGAACATCTGGCAACACTTTATTTGAATGTGAGAATCGCCCTGGATTTTTTCTTCTTCCCTTTAAATGAAAAATGAGGTCAAATAAGATTTAAAATTCTTTGTCTCTCAGACACTGCCGCTATTCATTGTAAGTTGCCGACGAGACGTCTTTTTTTCACAACTTAAGAGGAAAAATATTGCCGTGCCTCAACTACACTCGCTGGTTAAATATGAAATATTATTCCATCTAAAGGAAATTACAATGTCTTTTGAATGTCTTTTAAGAAATCATCGGTTCCAATGGTACACATTAAAAATATTTCAGCACGCCATGACAAGTAATTTTACGGTAACGTCTAATTTGGGTGTACTGTAGAATGTTTACGTCAAGACTTTAGTTACCCGTTGTAAATATTTTGAAGAACTGTATAGCTATTGTTCATAGCTATTGTTCATGTTGACGATTCCAAAGACTTGTGAACTGTTTATAAGTCCTTGAAGATACTTAGTTATTGCTTAGTACAGGCCATGTTTCGACGACAAATACATGTAAAAAGACGGCCCACTTGCATGCGCAATACAACTTGTAAACTTTTGGCGAAAAGTGTTTGTATGATATATACTTTTCTTTTCCGGTCTTTTTTCTATGAAAACAATATCAAGACTACATTGTAATATTTCATAATATTCTATTGATACATGTATTACAATGACAAAAGAGCATGTACCGCTGACAACTGCTAGAGAAACGTAAAGCTAAATCCTCGCATCAACGAAAAAAAAAATACCTACGAATAAACGTGAATACGACACACGGGAATTTCAGGGAATAAATTGGGTATATGCACAATACCCACCGAGTTCATAAATACATACGTGATGCCGCACGCGGAATTCCAATAATCAGCTGAAAATTTGAAGATTAAAGACGAATCTCCTGTTCTGTCGCATTATATTAACTCAAGTGCGATTTATTCAATGGAGGTATGCGATCTTTTAGCGCGACAATGCAGTGCAAATGGGATATTTTAGTAAAAAATGCGAGAATATCGCAAAATCGCGGCCTAGAGTGATCCCTGTATAATTATTGAGTATTGATTTCGGTCTACTCGTGACTATACAAACCTGGTCAGGTATTGGTTGACCGAGGCCGAAGGCCGAGGTTAACCAATGCCTGACCAGGTCTATATAGTCACAAGTAGACCGAAATCAAAAGTCAATAACTGCTTTATTAAATTATCAGTATTTGATTAACATTTGCATTGTAATGATACGCGAAGTCAAAGATCTAACACTACAAAAATCAACACACGCGCTGGTACCGCACGCGCTAATCCCGAATAGACTGCTTTGGAGCGTTAGCGGTCAACTCACTCTGAGGTACACTCTATCAAACAGCATCTCCGCCAATCAGAAATAAGCAAAATCGGCAATAATTCCTGATCATTTAATAATATTACATGTATATATACAAGCTATACATTTATTATACAAGCATATAGGGTTTCCAACATTCTGCTGAAAGTAACAACAACCACTCTACAAATTTAATGATTTACATTTATTAGAGCCTTTCTCACTTCCTCATATTAGATAATTTCTTCATTTTTACCAGGATTTTTTTTTTTATTTTTATACTTCTTGTGGGTTTTTGGGATATGTTGGTACTTTTTGGAAGAATATCTCTATCTTTTTCCAATACTTAAGACATTTACAGGAAAGGGATATAATATGAAACATTTCCCCACCCCCATATTTATGAAATTATGTCCGAAAGTCAATGACTGGACTTTCAATGTTTGGAAAGAGAGATAACTCTTTTAAAACAATCTCTGTCAAATTCAAATCTTCAGTTAGACAGTTTGATTTACCTTACATTTTCAACAAATTTAATTCGTGTACTTTAATTTTCATTTGCAGCTATTTTTTTAGAGCCTAAGTCACTTTTACTCAATATAAAGTTCATGTTTGCTACTCAGAAATATATTCAACCTTCAAATAAGTTTTGTTGGACTGGACTGTGATTTTCAAGGGCAGATAACTCCTCTGTGCTTATAGATGCACATGTATTGCAACGTACATATACCATTCATAAGGATTACATGTAATTATTCCAAAAAATATCCTTATGGCCCTTTTAAAATCCAATTTATATCTTCCAAATGATTAACTCAGCTTTTTATTCCTCTAGTTATGTCCTCAAATTATTATGAAGTTTCACATAAAAAGGAGGGAGGAATGCCTCTGAGAGAAAGGATATGAATATTTTTTTTGTGTTTATTCAAGGATTGATATATAGCTTTACCACAACAGAATTCGCAACATTTATTATTTTATGCTATCATTTAAAAGTTAAGATTTGTTCTTTGAATATTCTGTAGTATGAAATGATATCTTCTAAAAGATTAATCCTACCTATTCGTTTATATTTTGTAACAAAGGAAATTAAATTCATCATTTTGATAAAATGGTTGCTATGGTAACATGATCATTATGATAGTGCTGCCATAATCAAACCTGACTTATGTACACATATTCCTTGTTACAGGATTGGAGAATTCATGTAGAACAGATGCACCAACACAAAGACGGCATCGAGACGTCGCTAACGGAAACGAAATCTTATCTCGACAAACTCCACGACGAGATCACACGCACGCTGGAAAAAATCAACAGCAGAGAGAAGTACATAAACAACCAGTTAGAGCACTTACTTGCAGAATTCCGTGCTGCACAGGAACAGTTGTCGGAGACAAAAGAACGGTACAGACAGGCTAGTGGAGGGGTCACAGAAAGGTCACGTATGTTAGCTGAGGTAATATATATAATATATAATACTGTAAAACGAGAATATTTAGCGCTCGATTTATTTTAGCGCCATTAGCGCAAAGGCATAGTTGCGCTAAATTAAGTAGTGCGCTAAAATTTTCAGATGCAACATTAATTTTAAATAAGAAAGTATTCGACATTTTATTCAAAGTGCATTACACCGTGTCCACGGCATGGGCTATCCGGCAACGCTTGTTGTTTTTATAGCTAATTAGATAATTGGATTAACACTAGCGCTTGGGTAGATAATGATAGTACACGCGCCGTGATTAACATGTACATTTGTACAGGGTAGATCATGATTATCTAGTCTACGTGTCGTAATAACCAATCGTGAAATATAAGTAAGAGTCGGACGAGATTATTCTTTCAAAAAACAAAAACAAAAACAAAAACAAAAACAAAAAAAAAACTGAAGTTGTATTTAATCGGAACAAATTTTCATTCCAACCAATCAGATAAAAATTGTAGTCGTACCTTAATGCAGGATTCATAATAGACGTTCATCATATGTATTATTTCTAACGAGAAGACTTCTCTCTCGCTTATAATTAGATGGCGTAACATTTGTGTGAAAACTCAGTTCTTTAAAACAAAAGGTACATATACGATAAAAAAGGAGATATATAAAGAAAAGTTTACAAACATTAATTGCCCAAGACACGTGCCAGCATGTAGTCAATACCTCTATGTATATCGCTGTGAACATGAACATTAGATTCGCAGTCTTTAAAAGGATTTATTTACACAACGTGAATAAAATCGGGATGTTAGCGCCGTTGCCGTAAAATGATTCGTTACGCCAAGTTGAAAAATTGGGACGATATATATTCATCCATGTTACAGAACAGCGTTATTTTCTCTCATCACTTTCAATAGAATTTATAATCATTTTGTATTACCAACGATCGTCCGAACATGAGACACGACGGATATTTTTTGCCTGACGTAACAAAAAATTACGATTCATCGACGGCAATTTGCTACCGGCAATGTCTGAGAAATAAAGTTCTAAAGTCACTGTGCGCTAATTTTATTGACCAGATGGTGTCAATGCGCTAAATTAAGTTTGCGCCAAAAGGTTTTCATCCCCCATTGCGCTAAAATTTGTTTGCGCTAAATATTCTCGTTTTACAGTACATTGTTCTTAACTTGTTTAACTTTTTTTTCTATCAATTCTGAAAATTCAAATTATTGCATTTTGATGCTGTGAAAAGCCCACCCAGACTCCAAATATTGAATGATTTCTTGAAATGAGATTCTTCGTTAAAATTCCTACATGTATGTATATCAAATGTTACCTTTGAACATACAATGTTTATTTCATTGCAGATTTCAGAAGAACTGGAGAGGGTAAAAATGGAGATGGAGGATAGAGGAAGCAGTATGACAGATGGAGGTTGGTATAGAGTCACCACCCTGTCCACACCACAACTACCACCACCCAACTCCCTGACCTGAACCTATCCTTTCCCAATTTCCAAAAAGATTTTGGTCAAAACTGCTTATTATACCCCCTGCGAACAAAGTTTGGGGGGTTAGAAGAATCATGCTGTCTGTCCATCTGTCTGTCCATCACACCTTGTCCAGAGCATAACTCCTCCCCCTATGGATAGATTTCAATAATATTTCACAGAAATGTTTCTTAGCACCAAAGGGTGTGTCATGACCTTGAACCAAGTTCATAGGTCAAAAGTCAAGGTTACAATAGACATCATTAGTAAAACCTTGTCCAGAGCATAACTCCTCCCCCTGTGGATGGATTTCAATAATTTTTCACGGAAATGTTTCTTAGGACCTAAGGGTGTGTCATGACTTTGAACCAAGATCAAAGGTCAAGAATACAATAGACACCATTAGTAAAGCCTTGTCTAGATCATAACTCCTCCCCCTGTGGATGGATTCAATAATATTTCACTGAAATGTTCTTTAGGGCCTAAGGGTGTGTCATGACCTTGAACCAAGGTCAAGATCACAATAGACACTTTACCTTGATGTAAGATAAACTTTTCAAAGAATATTGCTGCGGGGGGTATTTCATCCCATTAGAGGCAAATTTTCATTTTTAGCTCACCTCAAGAAGTGAGAGGGAGCTTATGCTATCACCCTGTCGTCTGTGTCCGCATCGGCGTCCACACTACACAGCCAATTGTGCCTCATATGAAATTCATGTGAAATTAACATGAACTTTACATGAAAGTTCGAAAGTTCACATGAAATTTATGTGAAACGAGCATGAACATGAAATTTACATGAAATTTTTCACATGAAATTCATGTGAAGATTTTTACATGGATGTTATGTGAATTCCTTTTCCTGTGAAGGTCACTTGGAAAAATTCATGTGAAGGAAATTTATGTGAAATTCATGTGAAATATTTTTCACATAAATCTTATGTGAAATTTATATGAATTTAATATGAACATTCATGTGAAATTTACATGATGCTCGTTTCATATGAATTTCATGTGAGGCACAATTGGCTGTGTATATAGTATCTTAAGAAGTTTTATTTCTCTATTATAAGTGCTAGGAAGTTCAAACTTGCACAGATGATGCGTCTTTAAGAGTAGATCAAGAATCTACGTTCAAAAGTAGGTCATGACCTATATTTTCTGATCGAGTGCACATGTTAGAAAGATTTGGGTATCAATGTTAAGAAGTTTTATTTCTCTATTATAAGTGCTAGGAAGTTCAAACTTGCACAGATGATGCGTCTTTAAGAGTAGATCATGAATATGCGTTCAAATGTAGGTCATGACCTATATTTTCCGCTTGAGTGCATATGTTACGGAGATTTGGGTATCAATAGAGTACACCCATTCAGGCAAAATTTGGGTCAATAAATGAAATACTCTACTTCCCTTTTCTATTTTGTTTTTGTGTGGTATCATTTTTGTTGGTTCTCAGTAGGTCAGGTTTTCAAATTCAAAACTGTGTATTCTTTGGCTCCTGCCATGATAGAATGCTGCCATGAGGTGAGCTTTGTAATCTTTGATTACACTATGTTTCTTGCATATCATTCTATCAAAATTTTAGGCTGGTCATGCTTGGGTCCTTATGCAATAATTTGATTGGAGTAGAATTTAAAGATGGAGGTCAAACTTAGCACATTTCCATATAGAGTATCAATAGTGGAGGACTAATACAAGAACTTATGAGGATTTTAATGTACAGCTTATATTATAATTAATATATTTTTATATTAAGTTTTTTCGAAAACCAGAGTTACTTCCCATTTGAGATGGTATCTGACGTAGACTGATTGTGACGTCATAAAATTCTATGAAAACAGTCCTAAAAGTCTGGGAAATAACGGTATAAAATCAACGTTACCAAACCACTTTCATGACATCACAATGGTTTTACGTCAGATACCATCTCAAATGGGAAATAACTCTGTTTTCCGCAAAGACTCAATAGGATTCATAGGAATGTAAAGTAAAAGCAAAATTTCCATGAGCCTGAAGTGTGGGCTTTAAATTTTACAGCATACTCAAAACACTCTCACTGTATTAATGCTGTGTGATAAAACTGGTATATTGCATTATTTTTGTCCCCTGTTTTTATCACTACACGTCTTTCTGAAAACCCGGTTTGAGTTTGCTGATATATATTTACTGTTTGCTGCAAAACAAAAGATTAAAGAAAGCCTATTTAAGACATTTTTCTCATTTTAAACTAAAAGTTTTTATCACAAGAATTATTATAATTATAGTAATCGTTGAAGTAAAGAGGCATGATAAAGTTTTCTCTCAAACCGAACAGAGATATCTACAGATTTACCCGTTCTGAGACAACTCTGTCTCGCACCCCTGTATGTTTGTCTCAAACCCACTATTGTGACATCATACGTTTACGTAGGTTTAGCAGTGTTTGACGTCACATGGAGCAACATTTAACGCAAAACAAGCAACATTTATTCATGATTTATCGTATCAAAGATTTGCAACGTCCACAACTCGGTAAGCCTCCTCGTGGACTGCAAATCTTTTATACTCCGGTGGGATTTCCCTGTCTAAATGGGTGATAGATTCTCTTAATCTAACATGTGACAAAATCACATACATGTATTTTTGTATGCTCTTGCTTCAACGTAAAGCAATTTTTTGTCTCTGAATTCTTTTTTCTTTGTAAAATATGAAATCCTAAAGTATTGCGATAAATCATGATGTTTATTTTACATGTCGCTTGCACTATTGAGTCTTTGTGGAATACAGAGTTATTTCCCATTTTAGACGATATCTTACGTAAAACCATAATGACGTCATGAGAATGGTATGGTAACGTCCATTTTATACCGTCATTTCCCAGAATTTATGGACCGTTTCCATAGAATTTGATGACATCACAATAAGTCTTCCTCAGACACTGTCTCAAAGGGGAAGCAACTCTTGTTTTCGAAAATACCGAATATTGCAATGAGGTTTTCAGCTGCATTACCCAGCACTACTCTGTATTAACATTATTTCCATTGTAATTTTACAGCACCTCTTGTGAAGATCAAGCAGTCTATTCAATCTCTGAAGAAAGAAAACACCCAGATGGACATACGTATTGGTGTCGTAGAACACGTATTATTACAGGCCAAACTCAAGGACAAAACGTCACAGAATAAACAAGTACACGGAACAAAAAATCAAGATACGTTTGACACCAGTGTTTATTGATACCGTTTGAACTCTTGAATTTCAGGGATGAATTTAATTATAAATACATGTAACAAGATCTGAATGAATGTTTGTAGTTCAGGGTTGGGATGGGTCAAGAGATATTTATACATGTATAAGACTAGAATGTATGGGAAATTGAGAATTTATTACAGCGTCTGATTTTTGACTTTTAAATGAAAATCTTATTTAGTTTTCTTTCTTGGAACATATCACATAATATTAGAATGAGTTTATCAGTTTCAATACCTGATAATAATTTATAAGCTACTGGTTTGTATCTTAAAAATGAGTTTATCTTGTTATAACATTAAGATAGCTAGATAATTCAGATTTTTTCGTTGTTCATAAATGTTTTTTCATAAATCAGCATTGTACATGAGTATTTATTCTGCCGTTCACTAATTTTCTGAATGTTTCAATTATACATCAAATAAGTGTTGGGAGTTAGATGGAATTAATGGTATAATTCTTTTTTTCTCAAATTTCACGATTATAATAGATTGATTGTTTTTAGGGTCTGGCAATGATGCCGTTGAAATTGGTGATAATTGGCACAACGCTATTTAAATTCATTTGGATTCAGTGGTTAAAATTCAAGAATCTGAAAATGAATCTCAATACTTTAGTGTACAGAGTTGCCTTAAGGACAGAGATCTGGTCACAGGGGAATACTGACTAATCAACATTGAGGTGACCTTTAAGACAGAAACTGGAATGAAATTTTAAAAAATTGACATCAAGATTACTTTAAAGATACATGTAGAGGGACACTTTTAAAATGATACAAAAGACAGACAGAGAGACTGAGTGTTCACTTAGAAAAGAATGACAGGAAAAAATTATCATATTGCATTGTTTTCTAGTACACTTTGCATTGACAGAAAAAGTACATGCACTCTAAAGCTTGATACCACATTATTTTTCATTATATCTATAGGTGATGATTTTGTCATTACACGTTTTCATAGCATCATGATATGTCGACTGGAATTTTCTGATCATCGGAAAGGTCATGAGAGCATAAAGAGGTCTCAAACTTCAGTTCGCCTCAGTGTTTTACATTTTCTCTCATTATGTGATAATTGTGTACTTTAAGTAGAAAAAGGAGCCCTCGTGTTTGTAATGATTTACCATCATCGTCCATGTGATTTGAAATCTCGGGTTTATTATGGGAAATTCAATGCTCTTTGACAAAATTTTTTGCAAATACTAAATTTCTTTCTCTAACAAAGTATGTGTCTTTTGCAGTCTGAAATAAATATACATTTCCTATTTTTCTTTTTCTTTTTTAAATATGTAATGCCTATTTGAAATTTTTTTGATATCCCAGTCACTGCGTTCTATAAATATTTCATAGCTCTTTGGGTTTTGCCATATTTTTTCACAACTGGAGAGAAATTTTATTAGGAATGTAATCTTACGTCAGAAGATATTTTTTTATGAAATTGTACTCTACCTGAACATGAAATAATTGAATAAATGCATTTATAAATTTTCTTTATCTGAAAAGGATCAGTAAGTTCAACACTGATAAAATTTGAGACTGTTGTAGTATGATATATTCTATAAAATCTGAGTTGTGATCAGACAGAACCTAAATGGGGGGGTGGGGGGGGGGGGTAAATCCCCTTCTATATTTTGCTCTATATTTGTTCCGTCCATTTTATAAGATGTACATATCTTACGCCTTGTTATAGAGAAATAAATTATTGTCAAATTTCAACGTCGTACTGCCTCTTTCTTTTTGGGGATACTTGAATTGTTTTCAATGTGCGTTGTGATACTGCTCTACCACTAAGGTTCTTTCATAGTCAGTAGTCAATTTTGAAGTGTACAATATTGAACCCCAAAATTGATAGGCTTTGTTATGGTGACCTTGAATGTCAATTTTTAGCTCTCCTGAGCGAAGCTCAAGTGAGCTATTGTCATAGCGCTCCATCCGGCATCTATTTGTTCAGCAAAAACTTTTAACATTTTCCACATCTCCTCTGCAACTGCTGCACAGAATTTCATGAAACTTAACAGGAAGCAAGAATTCAAGGTCCTCTACCAAGTTTGTGTTTTTCATGCCGATTGGGCAACAAATATTGTTGCCGAGGGCTCTGATTGGCTGACACATTTTCGACTTCTCCTCTGCAACCGCGCAACAGAATTTCATGAAACCTTACAGGAAGCAAGAATTCAAGGCCCTCTACCAAGTTTGTGTTTTTCGTGCCGATTGGTCAACAAATATGACCACCGAGAGCTCTGATTGGCTTACACATTTTCGACTTCTCCTCTGCAACCACTGCACATAATTTCACGAAACCTTACAGGAAGCAACCACTCAAAGTCCTCTACGAAGTTTGTGTTTTTCGTGCTGATCGATCGACAAATATGGCTGCCGAGGGCTCTGATTGGCTGACACATTTTCGACTTCTCCTCTGCAACTGCTGTACAGAATTTCATGAAACCTTACAGGAAGCAAGTATCAAGGTCCTCTACCAACTTGTCCACTATCATTCTTTTGTTTACAATTCAGGTGAAGGATGTGTCCCCGCTGAACCTCTTGTTTGTTATTTAGACCTTGAAAGTCAATAGGTATAATTTTGTGACCTTGAATATCAGAAAGTATCGTGATAGTGACCTTGACAATAAGTATCATCTTCTTATGGTGACCTTGAATATCAAAAGGTCTAGTTACTGTCATCCTCCATTCCCCAGGCTATTTGCGCTTTGGCTGAATACCCCGAGTCACATCGTACTATTTTGGGGATTTTAAAAGAAATAGCTCTTCTTTGTGAAGTTAAAAAACTAACGGTAATGGCTGAGCACAGACCAGTGAGGACAGTATGTGAATCGTACGCAAGAGTTACCCTAATATTTGTATTGAAAACATCTAATTAATATAATTCGATTATTGTCTCTGGGCATCAAGAAGTATCTTACCTAGTCGAACATGCACTATTTATCGTGGCTATCCAAAAGACGTTTATAAACTATTGTGCCATTGGATATAAAAGTTTGTGAGGGAGCCAATCGGCATCATTTACATATAAATTGAAATCCCCAAACTAGAATGATGTGACACAGGGTATTCAGCCAAAGCACAAATAGCCTGGGGTACCGAGGATGAGTTATGGTCATCTTGACCTTAAATATCAAATGGTCTTGTAATATTTTATAGTGACCTTGACCTCCTTTATCAACCAGTGTTGTCATGGTGATCCATTGCTGCTAGTGTATACATGTATTAAAGGTTAATAGGCCTAGCAACTACAGATAGCGGACGCGAAGTGCCATGCGCCACTATATAGGCGTTATACTTTCATAAATATGAACACATGTAGTGATTAAGTACGAATAAGCACCAATTCAATTGTCTAATATATCTGGATCGAATTGTCATTACCTCGTATGGTTCCATAATAAATTGTCACCTTTCAATGTTGCGTTTGTGAATATTTGCCTTACTGGCGATGCTGTAGTATGGCTGTCTTGAGATGGGAAGTGGGGGCACAATCAACGATTTTCTTTACAATTTACCAGACTGAGTTGCTCGCATAGCTATGCTAGCTATACCTAGAAAACTAAAGCCCATATTTAATAGTGTGCAATAGAATGTATTTTGTATAAAAGTATAAATGATGTTATACCAAATCAATACATCTGACATTAAACGTTTGATACAGTACAAGTTGAAGTGCATTTTCATCGATCTCATCACAGCTGGATAGAATTTAATCTTAGCTTGATCCTTTATTACATATTACCATCCAAACCCTTTAACATAGACATTCAATATTCACTAGGACTGACACATTTTCCTGTTAACATCTACACTTTGAACTATTATGTCTTTTTAATGGAGCAACTTCCATAATGACCTACACTTATTATGTCCAAGGTATTTTTTAAAAAGCACAGTTCCCTGGTAACAGGTTTACCGTTTTTCTATGACTTCTCAATGGTCAATTTTCGAATTCTTACATCCTTGATTTTACACATCAGACTACAACGGATACTAAATTACTTTGGAAAACTTTTCAATGATTATAATTCATCAAAGGTGTTTTGTTATGTTTTCAATAATTCATTTGTAGCCATCACCAAAATATGATATGTGACGTCCATATTCTGGCTTTGAAATATATCCAAAACGTACTACACTCTTAAGTTTACGTCAGATACTGTCCCATAAGGGAAGTAACTCTGTATTTTGAAAAGCTCAAATACAAATAACAAACAAAAACGCATCATTAACAACTGACAACATTTATTAACATGTTAACAAGACATTTTATAACTTGATACACAATTAAAAGCATTTCTAAAACGCCAATGTGTGAACAAGCAATTCGATATCTATACAATCTATATGGGATCAACAAGTACTTCACATCTCGTTAACATAATTATCAAACATTAATTAACAATATTCTTACAAATAATTTTCATACTTAAGGTTGAGAGAACCTTGTGCATGCATATGAAATTTGTTTTGAGAACATCTGATTTTTAATTATACAAGACTTCAGACTTTTCTAAAACTCTGGAGTAGCAATTTTCATATTACTAATTTACATTTGTTGGTTCAAAAGGGGGTTTTAACTGTTATTTTGAAAATACAAAGGACTGTGACAAAACTAATTTTCTATATAATTCTTCAATTCTGTGCACTCAAATCATCCCGGCACAGCTATATATGTATATAAATATTATGAAATAGTGTCCTCCGTAGGGAAGTTTAATATAATAAATAACAATGAACACTCTCTATCCACAAATTTTCGGCCACTCGGCCTTTATCAAGTGGAAAAGCACGAATACAAAAGAATTCTACGTAATATCCATATCTGCTGGTAAACAAAGCCCAGCGTAAAATCCAAATTTTACGCTGGGCTTTGTTTACCAGCAGATATGGATATTACGTAGAATTCTTTTGTTTTCGTGCTTTTCCACTTGATAAAGGCCGAGTGGCCGAAAATTTGTGGATAGAGAGTGTTCATTGTTATTTATTATAAATATTATCATTCTTTCTAAGCTAGTCTACCATATAGTACAAAAATTTCCCTATACAAGATTAGAATTAATCACATTAGTTTTATGGCACGGCAATCCTAAATACATGTTAGGAACAATTTCATCCCCCAACCCTATCGTCCCCTTCCATCCCCTCCCCCCTCCCTCAAACTTCCACTTCCGTCCTTACACACCCCCATCCCCTCCCCCCCACACACACCCTTCTTTAAATAATTTTAGAAAATATCTACAGCATATCAATGGAGTTATCTTACATAGAAGTGTTTCATATTCATTTGCTATTTGATATCTTTTGTTACAAAGGAACAGTTTAGATCAACATTTTATAATGTAGAATGTGGAAATTTCTGCATGGGGGTAATTTTCGAGTATTTCTCAAATCAAAAGACTTAGCAAAATTTCTCTCACCCAAAATTAACTCTACAGCATTCTTACAAAGGCAGATGCGTTTATTATTCCAAACATTTCCCCCAAGCGTAAAGTATTGATGTTGCAACTACAAAATTTTCTCCCAGCAAAAATAACCATGTTTACAGTTTGACTTTTTCGGGAAAAGTGGGGTTTTTTTGTAAGACAGGGATGGTTTTAATAGGGAGGTAGAAAACAATCTACTAATATCTTTTTTTTGAATTGGTACAAGTCATACATGAAAATTAAACTGCACATCTGATACTAAGGAAAATCAATTTCAAAATATGCTCCTTGCCTCCTGAAACTTCTTCCAAAATCTTGATTTCACAATTTGCAGAATATATGCATAAAGAAATAAAATCACCTCTAAAGGGAAACACTACCCCAATTTATCATCCAATGATGTACTCGGGGAACAAAAATATCCCCATGCTAAAGAATTAGCACCATCTAATTTGCATTTCTGTGTTACAAGTGGCAGTAAAGAATAAATATCATGAGAGTAGATGCTGATCCCCCTAACAAAACAATGCAATTATTTGTTTTTTATTTAAACTTTGACAAAAAATCAAAATATCTTGTACAATAGCACTTTTCTGAAGGATACCATGTCACAAAAATAGACATGACATCATCACAAATTTTCAACATAAAGTCACATGAGTTCTGTTTCTAAAAATAGAATATGCATACCAATAGCCCATGTCCCTGTGGTTCTGTCTGTCTATCTGATATTGCAGTGTCTCAGAACAGATTTGACATGTGAGGAATTATATACCCATTTAGTCTTATCACGCACGCACAATGTATCTATATATTGTGACTTTTGACAAATTTGACAACAGAGTTACGAGGGGCATCTTATCATAAGTTGAAGCTGTATACATGTGAATACGATACAGGGTTACGCATTATGATGTTAGCGAATCGTTCGTCACTCTACGACAAAGTCACATTTTCCAATGATGTTTTAGAGCCCATTTAATAATGTATATTGTGAGCGATACAAACATACTTGATTGATTTGTAATCAAGAGTTAAGTCCCCTTGCATACCTATTTAGTGTAATGATTCTGTTAACTGCTAAAAAGTAACAATTTTGTCCCTTTCTCAATTGTTTTCTAAACAAAGCCTAAAATACATTCAAAGAAAGATAACTCTACCATACATAAAGAAAATATTCTGATATTTTTTTTTTCTGGCATCGTTCGTATAGTTAACTTATGTGACCTTGGCCTGTATCATGTGACCCTAGATCTGGACCATTCTGTGAATTAAATCATTATGGATGTAAAACATTGGTTTCTACATGTTCAATATTTTCTAACTTGACAATGGATAAAACTAATTAAACAAAAATAAAAATTCAAAAAGATCTTTGATTTTGCATGAAAGACATGAGAGAAAGATAAAATGCATGTTTACTTTCATCGCCTTCAACAGATTAAAGCAAGGGCATGCATACAGTACTGTTCATGCTGTTAGAAGTGCTGTAATTCAAGATTTTAAATAAATTTTATATGCCAATTTCTTTAACGCTACATATAACGTCCAACCTTGCCTGTTAAACATTAAAATTTGGACGTACTAATTTAAAGTAAGTACACGTACATGTACGGTTTTGAAAGTCAAAACATTTTCAAGTTTCTTTCAAAATCAGTAAACAAAGAGGTTACATTCAGCTTTTAAATGGTGACCTTGATCTTTGACCTATTTATTCAGATCAATGTATATTTTGCTTTCGACAATTCAACAACAAAATCAATGTGACTTAATAATGAAAATGTTGAAGTGAAGGTAAAGTTTTTTTTTATTTTCAAGTTAGATCAAAAGGCTGAAAGGCTAACTAGATTTTATATGGATGATCATTCCACTTAAACTTATCAGTCGTTGCAAAAGGTTGAAAATTGAATTTTGGGAAGCTCGAGAAAAGCTTAAAATATCTTACATACCCTTGATTTAAGCCCGAAAAAATAAAAACATAACACCAAGTACATTGTAGCACGTAATGTTGATAAAGAAATAACAACTAGCTAGCCGTGGTTTATTGTCCAGAAATTCCTCAAGCCGCATGAACCAATCAAAACATCACTGAGCCACAAATTTCGTTCATGCTACATAGGGAATTCCTCAAATTTTGTTCATGCGACTTAGGGAATTACTAGACCATAAACCACAGCTAGCCAATTGTTATTTCTATTCTAACATTGTTTCTACAGACGACAATGGGCGGAGCTTAGCGGACTGGAAGTTTGTTGGAGATTTTACATCAGGCAAGTTCTATAGTACATATAGGGAGAAAATCTCAAAAAAATCTTAGAGTTGTAATTATAAACTTGTTTCTCTGAAATAATAATAACTTGGTGAAGGAGACCAGTAAACATTAGTACACATGTACTTGATATTTGGTTGATGCTCTCCATTGTAAGGCATAGATATAAATGCATATATTGGTCAAAAAGATTGTCACTACAAAAATTACGGTAACAGTTCTATATTGAATTTCATTTTTTATAAAATGTTGATCGTTGATCATGTTAAAAAAGAGAGTTTTAGTAACATATTTCATTGCATAGCTTACTAAGATACAAACAGGATGCAATCATGCATGAAATTCTATGATTTCATATAAAGCATTTTCTGGTACCTCGCATATTAAAAAAGATCATGATTTCCAAGAAAAACTTAAAAATTTTTGTCCAACTTCGTAGAAAATGTTCATTAAAGTCTTGTAAATTTGTATTATAAAGATGCTTCTTAAAGCTTTGAGGTTTTTTTTCCAATATACGTATTTGGTCAAAGTTTGATTTTTTGGTCATGAAATCCTTTGGGAAAATTCTCGATAAAAATATTTCGTTCATTTTAACACGATTACCGGTATATTATCACATCACACAAGTTTTGAATTCAGACAAAATGTTATCTCTAATCTAATAAAGATTTTTTTTCAAAAAATATTTAAATTTGCTTTGTAAAAAGGAAGGAGTTAAATAACCTATATTTGAAAAAAATTACTGTAACAAAGTAAAATGTTCGAAATTGTGTAAGAGATTCTAAACTGTAGAGAAATGACAAGTGTACAAAGATTCATTTTTTGTGACCAGCAACATGGTTGAAAAGAAAAACCATCAAATACATATACATGTATTAACGTGTATGTTGAAACAAATCAAATTCCTCCAATTATTCAATACACAAAATAACATATGAAAGACAACAAACAGTGATTTGATCTTACATGACGAGCCCGGTGTTATAGAAACACGTTCTTTTGCATGGAATCATATCAAATGATTAACGTTAAAAGACAATAGTCAATAATAATACATGTACACTGTGTATGTACTTATTTTAAAGTAATCAATTAAAAGTTTTATGGACACATTTTAAACTAGGACTAAGGCCTTGCAGAACATGCAGAAGGCAAATCTTGGAGTTGAGTGTTTCCACTTTTGTCTTTGCAGAAGATACCTATAATTTTGGTAGGTCAGTAACATTTTTTTTTCAAAAACTTTCATATTAATTATTTATTTTATTATCAATTCTGCATATCTTGCAGTATTTCCAAAAAAAAAAACATTTTTTAGCAACTACCCCGAAGATACATTTTACTAGTTTTTTTTTGTATAGTTTCTTAAAGAATTTCTACTAGCCCATCAAAAAGTTTGGTAGCCTCGGGCGTCGGGCTAGTGAGTTTTGGGAAAGACTGTCTTGAATCAATAAATGAAATAGTAAACTACATTACATACCTAATGTCTATAAAAGTATTATTATTGATAATAAAAAAAGAGAGATTTGTAAAGATAACTATCCCTTGAGACCAATCAAATTATTCCAATAAAAATTTTGAGGAATCAGAGGACATGAAAACAGAGATACCAGTTAGCATGGAGAGTGAAAACACAACAAACTCTACAATTATCTTCATTCATGACAGCTAAACTTATCGCCATAGCATAACAGAACTTTAGGTAAGTGCGAAATGTGCTCCATCAAATTTTTCAATGAATTACGATTAAATAAGTACAGATACAGGTGATCATTACGAGTCATGACATGTCCATCTGTTCGTCTGTGTTGACGGTACATGGTGACATAAAGCTGAACTGACTAGACAACTCCCCCTGTGTTTGACTCACATTTTGTATTGACTCATCATTTGAGTAAGCAAATGATTGACTGAAATTCTCATTGACTACTCCATTATTACAACTTACAATGGGTGGCGACTCAAACAAGTCCACTGATTTGTTATCACTCTCAGAGATTGATAGACTATCACCAAAAGAGTTATCTGTCCTTTGAAAAGGATTATCTGCCCCTTGTAAAGAAAAGTTCTGAAACGATGATTTCTGTTGCTGCTCAAATGCAAATTGCTGTTGAAACCTTTCTAAGTCACAAGTTCGAGGTATAAAAGCGTTTTTACGATTTGGCATTGGAGGGGGTTGATATGACGGAGCTTCAGGAACATTGTTTGTGAATTTTGAGACATTCCCTTCTTGCCCATACTGAATATTTGATACAGTCCCCTCTTGTGCATAATGAATAACGTTCACACCAACATTAGGTGCTTGAGACACACACATTTGATTAACTTCTGCAATGGCGTTCTTTTGTCGTAGCAACGAGTCTTCATCTGAAAATGGCGGCATAACCGTCTGCTGCTGTGCCAGTTTGTATGAAATTTTGCGTATCACAGGAGGACGCCCCAAATGAGTCAACTCATCACCATGGAGACGACCTTGAGGGGTGAGGTACTGTCCAGGCTGATGTGAAGCAGACTGTGGAGTAGGATAGGGCTGAAAGCCAGTTTGATGATCGATTTGAAGATTCTGAAATTGTTGATGAAGTTGACCGTGTTTTTGTAAAATCTGCCGTTTCTGTTGAAGATTTCTCTGTAATAATTGCTGTTGGAGTGGTTTATTTATATATTCAAACTGCGATGGCGCTGGAGTTTCCTCATTTGACGATACCCGATTTATTTCTCGTTCAACGTGTAAACTCTGTTTTAAAGCTAGTAATCTGTGAGGCTGAATATCGAAATTTTCTGACGGTAAACTCATTCTTTTGAGGAAAGGCCGTGGTCGTTGTTTCGGCTGAAATTCTTCCTGGGGCCATTGCTGACTGTTCTTCTCTAAATATTCTGCATGTTGTTTTTGTACAGCTAGAATTTCTTCTGTTGTCATATTATTTTGATACATTTGTTGCAGTACGTTGTGCTCTTGTCTAAGCTCTACCATTCCTTGTGCTCTCATTCTCTCGTTTAGTCGTTGTCTAAATGCAATGATACCTTGTGCTACAAGACCGTCCGATGCACGACGACCCTCACGGAAATTGACGGGTGAGCGCGTTTGACTTCTATCCTGCGTACACTCCTCGTTTTCCGGGTCTAAGTTTTGTGACGTGTCACCTGTAGCATTGTGACTAGGGACTCCACTTGATACTGTAGAGTTAGGTCCAGGAATACCCATTCCCAATGTCACATTCTGTTGCGAACAGCTAGAACTCGGACTCGACATGATATCAGGTTCTAGACTTGAGTCAAAACTTGCAAACGGTGATGGACACGTGCTAGAACACATTGTTTTATTTGTGTTATTGCCTATACTTGATAATTGTGATAAATCACCATACGCACAGCTGGGAATTAGCCCCATACCAAAACCGTCCTTAACAAAATGCTCACTAGTTTGATCAGATTTATCATAACTGTCATCATTCTCCATCATATCCGCTTCCACGCCCTCGTCTATCGAGGTAGTGATCATGTGACTTGACGGGAGTTGTGGTTTGACGTAGGGCGGAGGTAATATTTCCTGTATACATCCCGTTACGTTTATATGTGGCATGTGAACATCAGCCTCGGTAAAAGACTGAAATTGTCCCTCACTAGGTGGCGCCACACAGTCTGTTGTATGACTTTCGAAATATTGTCCCTGTTTCACGTTAACTAATGGGCTTCGTTGTACACCAGGCATATGAGTTGATATCGTTTGATTGGGCGTTCGGTGGAGCATGGCTTGCTCAGCAATCGTACTCGGGCGACGACTTCGCGTATCTATTCTATTTTCCGGTGGGAAGCTGCTACGATGCTGTTTTAACCTCTCCAATAGAAGATAATAAATCGCTGTGTAGTGATCATATGCATCTCTTGCTAATGCCTGAAAATAAGGGTTTATTTTTTATAAATTTTGCATATCATGTAAAATATTATTTTCATATAAAATACTGTATAATTATGTATTTATTTTAGCACAACCAAATTTTGGCAGAAACGGAGCAGAGTTGGATAAATTGACATATTAGCATAATCTTGAATTAGCGCCTTGATTTTTTTTTCCCACATTAATCTGTAAGATATTCATGATTTAGAGTATTCTTGAATTAGCGTAGTCTTAGAAGCGCTAATTCTGCTAAAATAAGTACACATACAGTAAGCATTATAAGAATTCATCCAATCAATCTTACAAACCATTTTTCATTCAGATGAACAAAACATAACACCCAAGTAATTTCTTCACATGACATGAAATTTGATTGATTTTAACATGAAGTAGTGTTTTGAAAGAGGAAAAGCTTAACTGAACCTCTTTGCTCAAATTTTACAACATCTGATAGTCATAATTAAGAAATTTATAAATCTTGAAAATTACATATCAAACTTCAATTCTATGTTGAATATTAAAACTTACAGTCTTAATAAAACTTTTTTTCATCAAATAGCCTGGTGACAAAATTCTACTGGCCTATTGTATAGTTTGATAGACAATATCTACTAGCCCGGTAGAATTTCTTGTAGCCCCTGGCTAGTGAGTTTTTATGAAGACTGGATTAATGAAAAATAAAGAAAGCCAATTCCTTAAGCTTGACCTATTCCCATACCTCTATCGTCTTTTGCTGATCGATGCCCAAGCTTTGCATTATTCGTAGTATTTGTTCGTTGAATTCCCCGAGTTTTGCATTCTGTCCTATGACAGGACTGGAGGGGCTGAGTTTAGGGGGATCCCCGTCTGCCAGCATCCATTTATGCTTTTTGATTTGGCCGATTGAGAATCTTTTGGACGGATCTCGAACTAACATTCTGCGAATCAAATGCTCACAATCTGAAAGCAGTGGAAAGATTATGTCAACTGAAGATATTATTTAAAATTGACGTGAACATATTTACATGTAATTCGATTGTTAAACATTCACTTTTATCCCTTTCTTGAAATTTACAAATTTTGTGCCCCGTTCAATCTAGTAGTACATTGGTTTGGTTTATATGCATTAGGATTGAAGGTTAATTTATCCAATAAATGTGCAAAATCTTGAAAGGTTCATTTGATCCCGACTTGAAAATCTTGAATAAGGAAAAATTACAGTAATATGAGTGCGGAACATGAAAAAACAAGGAAGACATATAAAAAGTGAGGAAGATTTACTGAAACTAACATGTTTGTAATCACAAATGTTTCCTGCCTTATGTTTGACTATAATTGTAAGGTTGTGGCCTCAAAGATGACCTTGACCTTCCCTTGGTGTTTACTCAATCTAACTTCCCTTGGTGTTTACTCAATCTAACTAACATTTCCTGCAAATTTGGTTCTTGTATATAATAATACATAGTAAAAGGGTTAAAGCATTTAATGTGAAAGAGTGACTAACAGATGGACAAAACTTAAATTGCTACTATTCCTCAAAGGTAGTAAGAATAAGCTCAAAATGCATCGAAGATGCAAAATGCCGAGTTGCAAAACTGGAATGTAAGTATGAATATGCAGACTAACATGAAATGTGTATGGTTTGTAACAACATTTTGTGGTCCTAAATGAAAATTTCTGGATCAAGAAATGGTCTTCTCTTTATTCTATATCAGCGTGTAATATATCTTCAAGGATACAGATTTTCAGGCTCAAATATGGTTGGGAAAACATTTTCAATCATCTGAGTCCTGTGACCTTGATCTTTGAGCTTTTGACCCAAAAATTAATGGCAAGTTTCATGATTATAGGTGCAATACAGGCTCAAAAATGGTCTGGAAACCATTTTCAATTACCTAAGTCCTGTGACCTTGATCTTTGACCCTTTGACCCCTAAATCAAAAGTGGTCATTTTCTATTCACTGGAAACATTTCAGGCAAGTTACATGATTATAGGTGCAATACAGGCTCAAATTCATTCGGGAAACCATTTTTAATCATCTTAGTCCTGTGACCTTGACCTTTGACCTTTTAACCCCAAAATTGATAGTGGTCATCCTTGATCCATGGGAAACATTTCTGGCAAGCTTCATGATTATAATTGCAATACAGGCTGAAATATGGTCCAGAAACCACTTTCAATCATCGGAGTCCAGTGACCCTGACCTTTGACCTTTTGACCCCAAAATCAATAGGGGTCATTCTTGATTCATGGGAAACATTATTGGCAAGTTTCATGACTTTAGGTGCAATACAGGCTAAAATATGGCCAGGAAACCATTTTCAATCATCAGAGTCCTGTGACCTTGACCTTTGACCTTTTGACCCCAAAATCAAAAGTGGTCATTTTCTATTCACAGGAAACATTTCTGGCAAGTTACATGATTATAGGTGCAATACAGGCTGAAATATGGTCCGAAAACCAATTTCAATCATCTGAGTCCTGTGACCTTGACCTTTGACCTTTTGACCCCAAAATCAATAGGCCTCATCCTTGATTCAAGGGAAACATTTCTGGCAAGTTTCATGATTATAGGTGCAATACAGGCTGAAATATGGTCCGGAAACCATTTTCAATCATCTGAGTCCTGTGACCTTGACCTTTGACCTTTTGACCCCAAAATCAATAGGCCTCATCCTTGATTCAAGGGAAACATTTCTGGCAAGTTTCATGATTATAGGTGCAATACAGGCTGAAATATGGTCCGGAAACCATTTTCAATCATCTGAGTCCTGTGACCTTGACCTTTGACCTTTTGACCCCAAAATCAATAGGCCTCATCCTTGATTCAAGGGAAACATTTCTGGCAAGTTTCATGATTATAGGTGCAATACAGGCTGAAATATGGTCCGGAAACCATTTTCAATCATCTGAGTCCTGTGACCTTGACCTTTGACCTTTTGACCCCAAAATCAATAGGGCTCATCCTTGACTAATGGTGAGTAAGTGTATGAAGTTTCATTGTTATAGCCTCTTTCGTAGTTGACTTATAGTCCGGAAACCAATTGTTGACGCCTTCCCGCCCGCCCGCCCGCCCAGACGCCCGCCCAGACGCCCGCCCAACCGCCCGCCCGCCCGCCCGTCTCACATCAAATTAAGAGCCGAGTTTTGCAACTCGGCTAAAAACATGTATGTTTGCACGATAGACCTTTGTATGCAACCTTTACATGCGACCCTGACATTTACCTTGACCTTCACCTTGCTGGACCATCCCTAGGTGTTTGAAGGAAATTTTATTATACATCAAAAAGTTCCTGGACCAGCTGTTTATAAGAAAGTAGGACTAACAGACAGACAGACAGACGGAAAGACAGACAGACATTGAACAACTAAGTAAGTCAACAACTAAAGATGCATTGCAGATGACATTGGTAAAAAGAATTATTCATAACTAATAATAGAGCAGACATTGCGAAAGTTTTCACAACTTTCTAGACATTTTAGAAAATTTTGTAGAAATTCAAACACATTTACTAAAAAAAAAAGTTCAAATATTTCACCAGACCAAAGCAAATTTTACCAGATTACACGGTAAGTCTAGTAAGACTGGTGACTTCGGATTGTCTGATAGAGACAATATAAAATTGAGTTAAAAGTCTTGTACACTGACCTGTTGACATGAAGAAAGGAATACGGAATCTACCCTGCAGCACACGGTCACGTAACATCTGTAGATTGGTACCATCAAAAGGGAGGGCTCCACACACCAGAACATACAGTACCACACCTAAACTCTGTTAAACAGAAATCACTTTGTTCATCTCTACAGGCACACAACAACTTAGTACAAGAATCCTGAAATTTCAAATTCCCTTCTCAACTATTTCATCATCGAGCTGCTTTCAGAAGGCCAGAAAAATATAATATTACTCTTGCCCTTTAGCCCCAAAAAAATGTTTCTTACAACTTTTGCCAGTTAAGTTAATGAGAAAATACAAGATATTTGGAGCTTTGAAGAAAAGGAGTTTGTGTGAACAAGTAATTAAAAGAGAGGGGGAGGGGGACTTAAATTGCAAATAATTCTGAGTGATTTGTTCTATGGATAATGATCAACTTTATGACACCGAGAAGTAGGCTATCTTCATGTTCTTTAAAATTTCATTTCCTATTCATAGATGTATTTATAAAGTGCTGATCCTGGGGGCTATTTCGGGGGAAGGGGGGATGTCAATAATTCTAAGATAAGTATGTATAAATAAGGAATATTTATTTGACAAATTATTCTGGCGAGGTTGGGAGGAGGGGGAAAGGGGGGGGGGGGGGGGGGGGTACCAGACTCTCCATCTCTTAAGATCCCTTGTTGTTCATGGTCACAGAGCTTAATGAAGTCAGTACTGTACCTTATCACGACAAACCATCTAGTATTACTAAATGTGGTTTATAAATCATTACACCAGCCTCCGTTTTGAAACAAGTTATTACTCATAAGGATGTAAAAGCGAAATTATTAACGAGTCTTTTCCGTGGCCACAAACAGGCGTGTAAGGACCAAACAACACAATTGCACAAATAATTGCCAGATAATGGCTCAGTGACGCAATTCCTGCGGCTAGTTTATGGAAAGCTGAAAGGATCTTTAATTCAATAAATCAAGAAAAATTAATTACGGAGAGCCAAATACATCTTGAATCTAAAAAAGCAAAGCGCGCGTGCTAGACGGATGGCACGAGGATGACGTCATTGCCGCCATTGATTTATTTTCAGCCGAGCTGTTCTTTTGTACGATGTTCTTGAGGATCCACAATCACGGTGATGTTTGCTTAGACGAACTGATAATCTAGTTGTACTAAATGTTGAAGGTTAAAGGCGCTCAGTTTCCCGCCTCCTGTTATTTAACATTAATGATTTTTATATAATGTCTTCTTCGCTATATATTGACGTCATATTTCTGTAAATGTCAATAATCTACCAAACTAAACTCTGCGTCATAATGTGAATGAAAAGAAGTACTATCGATGTCCCACTGAAGGTGTCTCATTATAACGCATTTATATACGTACATAATAAGGGCAGTCGATTTTATGGTACTTGGTATCTAACCAAAAATTGACTTTTGTTGGAATATTTCAAGATCATTGCTTTGAAATTGAGTTTAATTTCCTGACTTACCCAAATATCAATTTGTGGACCAAGGTACTTCCGGCCTTCGAACACTTCCGGTGCTGCGTACGGAGGACTTCCGCAGAAAGTGGCCAGATGTTCGTTGGTCTTGAAGAAATTGCCGAAGCCGAAGTCGGCGATTTTGATGTTCATATTGGCATCCAGTAATAGGTTCTCCGCCTGTAAAATAATGTTAATACAAGACTGATTATGCCATGTGATTTGGGGGGGGGGGGCAACATATGCGGTTTTTTTTTTTTTTTTTGTTTTTTTTTTTTTTTTTTTAATATTTCGTCTTTAGCATTGGGAGGGGTGAAATCTTCATTTTTTTTATTGGGGGGGGATGGGAGGGCATTTGCATGTTACTAAAGTTCTATTTGCTTTCAGTTTTTGACGTTACGGACCATTGATTGTTTTAATCAACATTCTATATAGTATCTTTCTGGACATTTTTTTATTATCATGATTATGAAAATCTGTCATAATGGCAGATTTATATAATAAATCAAAATATCCAGAAAGACAATAGGCAGACGTATTCATAGCAAGGCTAGGATTACCAGACGGACAGTTCCATGAAATACTAGTCACTAATTCGAATAAAGACGTAAAAATCATTTTAACATTGGCCAATGGCCACGGAATCCCGGGATTAAGGCGATGACGTCGTCATTAAAATCAGGAAGCTATAATCAGCCGTCATCTGATAGATATAACCAGGAAATAGAAACTTACACAAAATCCTAATAATTAAGGTAAATCCTCATGGACTAATGTAGACATGGATTTCTATTTGTATGTCATTTATGTATATGATTTGCTCAAAATAAAGTGTTTATCCTTTTGGACGAACCGAGACAAGATGTCATATATGTATACAGGATTTACTCAAAATAAAGCGTAGATTGTCGTATTCGGGTATCTTGGTACTAATCGAAGACCAGAATTTACGTATATTCAGAATAGTATCTTTTTTTTCTATATCAGGCGTAAATTGCAAAGAGGATAAATTCCCTTTACTTAAATGACGTCATGAACGTGAACATGGCTGATCATAATTATTACTCTCCTTATTATTTTATTTTATTTTTCCTAACATGTATCTCGAAATTCGATCACCTTCTACTATGAATAAACAACTTTGGCATGATGTAAAATTCCACTATAATCATGTTTTACTTGAAATTATTGGAAGCCAAAGTCAAACAAGATTAGTTTGTGAAACACAGTTCCCCTCACATTTCTGCCTGCATGGAAGAGAACAAAAATATCAAACCGAGGTCACGGTCACAAAGTCCAAATTTCTGGTATCAACAGAGAAGTAATTTAATAAGGAATACACATGTGACATTGCGTTACTCTCGCTGCCAATTTAATTTTCAGGCGGACAAATACATTAACGTAAAAGTCTTTCCAAACTTTTGTGCCTTTATAATTCGAAGCCTTTGAAATTTTTTGTGCATTTATTATTCGAAGCCTTTGAAAATTTTTGTGCATTTATTATTCGACGCCTTTCAAAATTTTTGTGCACTTTCCAAACTTTTGTGCATTTATTATTCGAAGCCCTTCCAAACTTTTGTGCACTTTCCAATTTTTTGTGCACTTATTATTCGAAGCCTTTCCAAACTTTTGTGCATTTATTATTCGAAGCCTTTCCAAATTTTTGTGCACTTTCCAAACTTTTCTGCATTTATTTTTCGAAGCCTTTCCAAACTTAAATGCATTTATTATTCGAAGCCCTTCCAAACTTTGGTGCACTTTCCAAATTTTTTGTGCAATTATTATTCGAAGGCTGAAGACGAACCTCCTATATTACAAAAGCCAAAAGGAAGAAACGTGTTTTTTTTTTCGAAAATACATGTAGATGTACTTCACTACATATAATACAAAATAATATTTTAACATGATTCATATTTTCATCAAAAGCGTGATTCATTCTAAAAAGTCACAAATACGGAATAGCATTCATTTAAACATGCATATATAACTTATTTTTTCTAATTTATAAATGCTCCATTCCAATTACATTCAGACTTCTTTAAAAAAATCAATTTTTTTCAGATCTTATGATATTTTTTTTCAATATAAACCATTCCCCCTGCCGTATAATGAGGCAGTATGACGTCAACCTTGATATTCATTTGTCCTAACAATGATACAAAGCCTGCGTATTTTCTTTAATTAACAACGGCTTACTAGTGTTCATTTATTGAACATGCAGTTTCTATGTTCCTTATCCTCTTTTGACATTTCAGAACACTGAAGGCGAATCTGTAATCAATGTTCCATCATACGTATATACCGACCACCAAACTCCTTCATTATGCAAGGGAATTCCGCATTTCTTTTAAACTGTACTGTACAGTGATTAGCAAAAGATTACAAGGGGCTGATCGCCGAGAACATTGACGTCACGAGCGGGCGGGATCAATGTCGGGTAACAATTATTTCTCCGGTATTGCTTACCGCCCTATAAAGAGATCTAAATCGGAGACTTCATGTATACCGTTACCATAAAATACATCTGAAATTAATTTGAAAGACAAGAGAATTATAAAAACGGACTCCTGCGTCGCTCGGGCAACTATGACGTCATCGCCTCGAGGTCGTTACAAGCGCTCTATCGACCGTGTTCTCGCCGACCGATACCCTTTCTGTCGGAGGATCAAATCTCGTCAGCAGGATATTTCAACTCAAATTATCAATAGTAATTCTACATCAGTGACGCAATTCAGGCCCATCTTGAGAAAAACAACTATATTAATCAAATGGACTCTGCGGTAAACAGGCTTTGCTCTATGATAATTAAATCAAAAAGAGATGCTAATTTTAGCACTAAATGTGTTTCATCTTAGCGGTATTAATTCGCCCGCTGTGCTACAAGGTTATTTCTATGTTTAACTAACAAATGATTTTTTTTTTCGGAGAAAAAGATTTTTAAGAAATTGTCCTATGACAAATTCGAATCATTAAGCAAATTCAAATATTTTCAATATTTCGAATTTGTCATAGGACAAAATGACGAGTCAAACTGTTCAAAGAATATACAATGATTTTCTAAATTCTAATATTTGTTTAATATTTGACATTTCGGTGCTCTAATGATTCAATCAAAGTAAAAAAAAATTCAAATCAAATGACTGACATGCACATTACTTTATTTCAGAATTGGACATTGTACTTGGATGTAATATTTTGCCAGAATTAGTCATTTTTGTACTTTAGATTTGTTATTTTTGCCAGAAGAAGACAGAAAAGATTTTTTTTCAAAAAGTTATTAATTACTACATCGTTAAAAATCACTTTATCGGCCATGTTTAATATTTATACACAAGACTTACTGTTAAACGGAGTAAAAAATCAAAGTTTTCAGAATAACGAAGACTTTTTTTTCATACCTTGATATACGTTATACACGTACATGACTTACACACCAATTTTTGGAACTGGGCTAGGGGCCATTAAAATTGGGAAAAATAGCGGCATTTTATACAAAATTTGGGGGAGGGGGGAAGGTACAAAAATTTGAATGCCTTTTCGCTTGAAATTAAGCACTTTTCACTCGTTTTAAGTATGTTTCAAGAGTTGTCAAATTTGGAAAATTGTCTTTGAATGGGGGGGGGGAGGGGGTACTACCTTTGGGGGCCGATCTAGAGCCCTGAATAATTGTGACATTCTATCTATATTTCACACAAAAAGTAAATTGATTTTTTATTACACTGCTATACAGTGCAAATTTCTTCAACTTCAAAGACCGGCGCTCGGTTATAAAGAATGTTTACACTTGAAATAAAGAATATTCGATCTGATGTTTTAGAGACGTTCTGGGATGAATCACGTGGCGTGGGAGGCAGAGAGAATTAGACTGGCATGCTGAAAGGTCAAGGTCACATCTACTTTATTGCCACTTCACGAAATGCTCTTCATTAATTATTTCCTAAGTGTGACAATGAATTTTTCATGTAATTATTCAGACTTACCAATTTTAATCATTTTCAGAGTTTTAATTAATTTTTGTTTTCCCTGTACAGAGAGCACCTTGTAAAAGAAGATATCCATGCACGGATCTTAGACGCAAGATGTTAGAGGGGTACCGAGTGGTCAAGCCCCCTCCCCCCCCCCTTTCGTCTTGGTCAAAAAGTGTTAATTCTTCCGATTTTGTCTGCAACATCAATACAATCTATTTCATTTCGGGTTTTTTTTTTTTGGGGGGGGGGTCTATTTAGATGGGGAGGGGTAGTTGTTGTTTGAATTATGTTTAGCTTTTCTTTTGCAGAAGGCGGGAGGGGAGGGGGGTTAACCAATGGACGCGGTAACAAAGTAATCAAGACGAGATTGCATTACACATCTATCTTTTCCGCATGTAAAATTCCTTAGTCCTCATTAGGTCCTCCTAATCAATTTACAAACTTGATATCTCCTTTTTCCATCTAACGAGACGCTTGACATTTTCATCTCACATAAAAAAAAATGTTTTCCGATTTTCAGATTCTTTTGTGGTTAATTAAAACCAGATTTACGTCACAGTTTACATAAAATGTCAAAGTCCTGCTCGCTCCTCGACTTTATGTTTATATAGAGAGTCTTACACAAGTTTATAACGTAATAAAATTCCATGTGTAAATTCATTTGTACGTGTACGTTATGAAGGGACGCAATCATGTGACATTTCACTTATTTTCTGGGAATTTCTTCCTTTTTTTAGATTAATTGAGAAATTCCGTCCATTTGTATAGAAATCTAAGTCGCAAAAAAGCATGTATATATTTTACTTGGAATTGAGTCTTCCTTTTCATATAATTTGCATCAATTTTCAATGATACCAATCTTGCAATATTTCGCCAACAGTTTTTCATTCTCATGATGCCTTACAGCTTAGGGAAAGGGGGGGGGATTGCCATTGGGAATATGACCGAATTCGAGATTTTGGTTATACAGAGTTACCTCCTCTTCGGGACGGTATATGACGTAAACTTATTGTGACGTCAACAAATTCTATGGAAAACAACGTTAATTAAGTTAAGGGAAAGTACGCTACAAAACCGATGTTTCTATAGAAATTTTATTACGTCATAATGCTTTACGTCAGATACCGTCCAAAATCGAACGCAATCATACACCAACGAAAAGACGGGTTATCATGAGCAGAGAAAAAAACTCTAATTAATTTTTGTTCTTTTTTCTTTTTTCTTTTTTTTTTTTTGTAAAGAAATACTTTACTAAAGAGCAAACAGAACATAAATCAAACTCAATTTGAATCATATGACTTATACTCATTTTGAGTCATTGACTCAGGTGAGCTGAAAACACATACTCATTTTGAGTCATTCACTCATGAGAACTGAAATTCAAAACACATTTTCATTTTAAGTCATTGGCTTAGATGAGCTAAAAACACATAAAAATGCTATTAGAAGCCCAGAGCCACCATCGATAATTTCAATAACCATTGATATACTATAATAAAATGATCATTTTGCCTGACGCCGTGTTCGCATGCTTTAAGGAAGTGACTTTACAATTTACAGCAAACCGATTGGCTACTTTATTCAAAGGTAAAATAGTCCCTACTGAAAAACGAAAGACAAATATGATAAAAATTTTACGAAGAAAGACATCTTGCTTTTATCTTCTTCCTCGTTTTTGTACTTTAGTTTGATTGAACCAGACAACCCACGGGGGGAGAATTAAACAATTCTATTTTCTATAAGGTGTTGAACCCCCACGTTCCTTCATTAATGTTATGAATGTTATGAATAAAAGTTGGGGGGTCAACACCTTATACATGTATATGTGTCGTCCATTCAATCGCCTTTCTTTTTCATACGCGACATACATAATGCTATTTTTTATCTAAAAGGAAGTAAAAAGGTTATTAGATCAATACGTGAGTAATCCACGTAATCGACGGCCCTGGTCAAGAATGTTCGGTTTATATGCACTGGCACCGGTATGTTATATTGATTACTGAAGTCGAACAAATTGGAAACAAATTATCCAACGCAGTACATTTCTTCTCCCATTTTTAAGAAAATCAAAGTTGACAAACACAGCTACTGAATAACCAGTACGACATTTTTTTCAGCACAATTTCCGAAGGCAAACAACAAATAATGAGGTTTTTTCTAGTCTTTTAAAAGTAAATTATTTTTGAACAACGTAATGATGTTTAATGTTCCTCGGACAGATATATTTTCTATGTGAATTCTGCGATAATGTAATTTCTGCAAGAATTTCCATGATTTTAGGTATTTGTCACAAAAGCAGGCTATAACCTCTACGGTCAAGTTCATATTTAAGGTCAACAATTTTGGTGTCACCTGTGAAGTTTCATCAAAGGAATACACATAGGAAATTTTAAAACACTACCGCTTATCATTCAAAAGTTATCTTTTTTTTTTTTTTTTTTTTTTTGGTTTACTGACAGACGGGCGGACCTGCAGAAAGGCAGACGGACCAGATTTAATTGAGAAAGTGTAGGAGGGCTTTAAATGTAGTCTATCTCCATTATCCACGAGTTCAGAATTTGTGGAACTTCATGTTCATATAGGTACAATTTGCTGTACGTTTACCTTTTTCAAAATATACGCCACTTTTCTTTATCTATTCACAGAAGCTCGACATCAATGACATCCACCTCTCTCGTCAAGTCAAAGTTGGAAAGTAGAGGCGAATATCATGTGGGTTGTTGGCGATGAGCTCCTGTGTATCTATTGTAAAATGTATGATATTATCATTATATTACATATATATTGTACCTTAAGGTCCCTGTGAACTACATGTCTGTTATGACAGTATTCCACCGCCTGTAAGATCTGCCAGAATTTTCTGCGAGCGTCTGGTTCTGACATACGCCCGTGTGCCGCGATGAAATCTGAAATGTATAAACGTGTACATATAATTATTATAAACAAGAATACATGTATCTATAAAATTTATGGGTGCTCCCAAAATCTCCTTCACAACTGTTTTAGAAAATAAATAAAATTCCGCCGAAAAGTGTAATCGTTTTATATACAACTTTTAATATCTATATTTACATTAGACCTTGACCTTTCAGAATGACGTTGCTACTTGAGTAACCTTTGCCCAAAAGCTCACAACACACAAATAAAAATATTTTCGTGAAGTATGATCAAATAATGTTATTAATAAAAGAGTTCTTAGCTAGGATAGACAGACGGATAGACGGACAGACCGTCGAACATAAGAGCGACTACACATGCTGTTCCCTCTAAGTCGTTTGATGTCTTAACTATTTAAACTAATTAATGTACTTTTTTATTTAATTTATTTTTCATACTACAACATGAATCCGAACACCGAGAACCCTAAGTTATCGCCCCTTGAATGATCTAAACAACGAAAAATGTGCACATGAAAATCTAAATTTTACATAAAATTTCAAGTAGATCAATTATAATAACTATTTGAAACCGGAATCTCAGCCCCCCCCCCCCCCCCCTATCAGTTTTCATTATTACTATTTATTTTTTTAATCTTATTTTATTCTTTTTATTTATTTATTTATTATTTATTTATTATTTATTTATTTATTTATTATTATTATTTATTTATTTATCTACTTATTTTATTTATTTATTTATTATTTATTTATTTATTTATTTATTATTTATTTACTTATTTATTTATCTATATATCTATTTTGACAGGAACATAAAAATACAAAGAAAATCTGTTATCTTTTTCGTTTCTAGATAATAATGCAATATAGAAAATATTACAAAAGTGATGTAAATGTCAACATGGCAACATTGTAAGATCAAGCGTTCTATTAATTGCGGAAACAGAGAAATATATCTGTCGTTATGGCTCTTTCCCTTACGATAAGACATCTATTTCGGGCCCCCTTCATTTGATGCATGATCCTGTAATAAAATTTTTCTTGGTGCATTACGTCAATTTATACGTTGCCATGACGACGGACTGCCGCTTGTTCTAAGGATGAACAATTAAGTTGGGTCATAATTACCGGTAAAGTGGAAATCAAACACTAGATGCAATGGCGGGTGAAACAAAGATCACATGGCATTTCAATATTGCTAAGAAAACAACCCGTTTATTAAGTAAAAGTTGTTGCTATAAATAATTTCATTTACAGAAATGGCGTTGGAATTTGAAATTACGCAGCGCGCAAGTGCACCAGAAAATGTGATATCATCGGAACCCCTCGTAGTTTTCCTCTGTGATAAGCATCGCTAAAACTGGCTCTAAATTTTCCACAACATTGTCCACCAGAAATAACAATTATTAAAATTTCTAAAAATATTTTTCATGATATATCATATTGTTATATATACATCTTTAAAAAGTCTAATAAAATTTTTCAGACAATTCTGCCGAATCTAAACGGAGTTACGGTATACGAGCAATTTTGTGCCGATTTGTTTCCCAAAATGCGGCGTACGCGTACGCCGTAGTACACCGGTTCAAGAATTCTGATCCGAAGGGACCTGGCGGAACCCGGCGAAGGCACTTGACCGAGTCTTTTTTTTTTAGCGAACGGCGTACGCGAAATGCGGGTCTAAGATTTAACTTAGCCATACCTCAATGTAGGTTTGTGAGCTAAGCAGCTTTAAATGATTTTAGTTCAACTTACCGAATATTTCACCATTAGGAGCAAACTCTGAGACCAGATACAGCATATTCTTTGTCTCCATAACCTGAAGTGAAATTATAAATGTTTGATAAAGTAAATTTATACAAAATTCACAGCAGCAGTACAGTGATTTGAAAGGAAATTTTGTGAATGGACCATTTTCCGTGATTTTCTGCAATTTCAATGGGTAATTTCTTTAAGAAAGTACTGATACCCCAATGAGCCATTTTGTAAATTAAAGAGACTTTTACGCATGGTCCTTTGACCTCATTGTAACACTAACACCGAACAAAAATATATTGTACGTATTTCACATACATTGACAATCCGAACGTCGTCAAATTCATTTTTAAATAAAAATTCATTAAAATTTAAAAAACAATGTCACTGTCAGGTAAGTAAATTTTGTAAAAAAAACATTTCGCTAAGCCCGATTTTCACATATGACGTCATAGAGCTCTGAGGGCCAAGTAGAGCAGAGTTAACTGCCGAATGTGGGGTAATCGGGATTAAAGTTTTAAACCAACAGCTTTTTTTTTCGGTCGGGAACTGTCTAACTCTTTTAAGACAAATCTTTGTGTCAAATTCTAGGTCAGTGTCTACAATGCATGCGTATCAAAGAAGTATAGATGCATATATTTTGGTACAACAAATTGAAAATGACCTTCAACATGGATTATTTACTCCCAATCAAAAGGTCATGTTTGTTCATATTTCCATCCCAATATATATATAGTTGCAAGATTAAAGTATACGACTTTCAGGGGTACATAGTGATGGACAGTCTTTCTTTTATCATTATTCGACTGGTAGTCTGGCTTTAATATTTAATCGCAACTCTCTCTCTCTCTCTCTCTCTCAAAATCCCTTTCTACATGTTCTATGTACGTATAATTCTGTTTAGTTTACCTATCTAAGGTAAACATAACCCGTGTCCTTAATAAGTTATAATGTCATGTCTAACATACATGTTTTTTATGGCCTTACAAAGTCGTATTGACGTCATAAGCCCTAAATATAGGTCAGCGTTAATAGACGTGACAAGGAATTTTCGAACCTGCAGGAATTTCGTAAACTGTTTTCCGTGTTCAGTTGTCAGAAATGAGCACTTTGTCGTGATCTTTTTCTGTTTGAGTAACCACAAAAAGTGATTATTTGTTTATTGTCAATTAACACTTATGCAAATTCTCTCTAAAATAAAATGATGAAGTGACTATAATGATCAATTCAGAACAATCGAATGTGTATTTTGCGCGTGAAATCGTGTACTGTAAGCAGTTAGATCACTTCGCGGGTCTTAACCACCCCCCCCCCCCCCTAGTCCTTAACACTCTCCGAAATTGTTGAACAATATGATCTATGTGGAATAACATCAGCCGACCCCTGTCATCCTATTCTATGTGACGGGCATTTAACAAAATTCTAGAATTAGTTTGTGAGCGAATGGCCGAGTATCTATGGTACAGTAATTTATTTTATCATCCTTTAACACAACAACGTTTGATTTTATTGTGTCGCCTGCGAAGCACAGCGATACTTAGGGATCATTTTCATTAATAAATCATAAATCATTAGTTTTGATGATTTTTGGCCTGGCATCTCATCAGCAACCAAGGAAAACTTGACCGTTCAAGGACAGGAATGTCGTATGTCTGACCTTAAATATATAACCTTGACCTTGAAGTTGAGGGTGACCTTGTGCCTCGTTGAAAGTTGATCCTCTCCATGTAAAGCCACCCTAGCAAGTTTGATGGATGCATGATGTAAATTAAGTCAAATATAGCAATTTACAAAAAAGTGCGACTTCCAGATGGCCGTCTTACGTCGGCATCAATTTCCTATTGGTCATTGTACATTTATATGTGTACATTTTTGTGTTTGGTGTTTGATGACGTATTTGGTGTTGATGACGTATTTGGTGTTTGATGACGTATTTGGTGTTTGATGACGTATTTGGTGTGCCTTGTACCTTTTGTGTCTTCACGTGAGGGTGTTTTGGTGTTTTGCCGTGGGAGCAGCTGTAACCGAGTCTTGTTGGAGATCCCCTTCTTTTGACGGACGACAGACAATCTCTGCAAGTTGCCTCTGCGTTGCAGTCTATTCTAACAATGAACTGATCAACCCTAGAATTTGTGAACGCTAAACTATGAGTTTGTCAACATCGTAATATGACCGGTAACCGACGTTATTAATCTGTCAGTATGACGGAAATTATTATTTCCTATCTCAACTTTACATAAGCAGTATTTATAGTTATACTCATGTAAAATCTCTCTCTTTCTCTCTCTCTCTTTCTCCCTCTCTCTCTGGTCTAAATTTTCCAAAAGCAATCGCTTTAATTTTTTGACTTGCATTACTTTAAAGTTTACACGACTACAACAAATATTGACAAACAGTTGAATTCATGATGAAATAATGAATCATGAAAAAGCATTTTGTGGCGTATATAATTAAGAAATTTGTAAATGTTCGTATGTATACCAATAATACGCAAACTGCCAAGTGATATCGCTCTTACGTCATCGGTCACATGACTTTAGGTTGACGTCCGCAGTCCAGAAAGGGGACCAAGAGCCGACCGTACGACGTAACGTGTGGTAAAAGGAGGAACTAAGATTATGTACGTTCCCTGTACCAGTTTACGTGAATATATAGATCTAGCTTATACTACCTCCTTCATACAGGAAAACCTCTGTTTAAAGGATTAAATCTACTTCACCTTAGTTCAAAGGCATACAGTACTTCAAAACCTTCGTGGGAGACTTGAATGTGACGTCAGATAGAATTTTTCACATTTAAATAGGTCCGAGAAACTTCAATAGGTACTTAATAGACAAGGTGAATCAGTGTCTCTCCCACCACACAAAGACCCTGATTTCGTCATGCACAAGTATGTCCTGCCCATTCAGTATTAAAGTATTGATAGGATCAAATATAAAATTATCAATTTTTATTCATATTCCTGAGTGTGTGTCCTGGATATGGGCCTAGG